>ML813825.1:64449-76317 GCA_009831015.1 Picea engelmannii | reverse complement strand
AGCACTTAGCATCAACAGTTCATCAATATTCAACCAATAACTACTGCACAGATAAAACAAAGCATCACATCATTGACTTAGATCTGATGTATTTAAGAACTTTATCATAAACAGGCAGGTTATATATAGTAGATCAAGCACTAAGCACCTTCATATAGGTTAGATCTAACATTATTACACATAATTAGCACAAAGCATCAACAGATTTATCTATCTCTATCAAATCACTTAGCAAGAGAAGTTATAAACACATCAAGACAAGCACAAAGCAGAATAACACAGTGTTTACGTGGTTCACCCCCACCCTGGGGCTACGTCCACCAAATCTTCTTCTTTATTGTCTTTAGTCAATTGGTTACAAGCACAGAGCCTCAAAACCCTACTTCACCTAGGACATGAGATCTATGCACCTCACTAGATCCTCCTTCCTTGCATTACATCACAAAGCACTTCACATCCTATTACAATATCTTGCACCTATCTCTGCAAGTCTTTCCCAGTATGCACAGAGCATCTACAAACCATACTTGACTTAGCACTTAGATTATCAGCCTTACATCACATAGATTGTCTCTCTCTTCTCTATATTTCCTAGACATCTATATATACATTACAAAATAGGCCTAAACATGGGTAAACCCATGGTCTGATATCCCATGCCCGTTACATAATCCCAAAAACCCAAAACAGACCCAAAAAAGGGGCCAAGATCCGTGATCTCCACTTCATCTTGCGCTTCTCCTTCGATAGGCTGTTGAAGTCCGAAAATAGGTCAAACTTGACCAGATCCCTCAAAACTTGGTCAAGGGCCAACAAAATCCCAACAAGATTCAACTTTGAAGCCATCAATTTGGTTGAAGGCATCCCCACATATCTTGATTTATTCGGAAGATCATGGGGCTATAAAATGAAGGAGACAATCTCACTTGAAAGGGATAGGATCAAACTAAAAGGAAATGACAGAAACATTATCATACCTATGGACCCAAAATAAGGAAAACCTTGGGTAAAAACATGGGATGAAGCCTAGGAATATTGACGTTTGTATCAAGTAATGAACAAACAAAAAACATTCTACATTTCAATAGATGGTCAACTGAAAATTGTGAGAACATGCGACTATTGGTCGGACAAACAAACTATAGAGATATTCAATCTATTGTGAGAATATCAAGATTTTTTTGCACGTGATTATAAAGACCTGGAAGTATTGGTGCAAGAGATGAGGGAGATGAAAATCAACCTCATCCTTGGGGCCAAGCTCATCAAAAATTGGCCATATAAGCTAGCACACAAGTATAATTCGATATTTCAAAAAGATATAGAGTAAATCTTAGCTGCTGACATCATATATCCCATCGCTAAGTTAGAATGGGAATTATCGATGGTCATGCAACCCAAGAGGAACGACCTGAAGAAACTCAGAATATATGTCGACTTCTGGGGATTATACAAGATAACAATAATCGATCCATTCTTGACGACGTTTGTCAATGAAGTCATTATTGAAGTCGCAGGACACGAATATTACTCTTTCACAGATGACTTCTTGGGATACAACCAATTACCAATTGCAAAACAAGATCAGGGGAAAACAACATTTTTCTCTGAGTTCAAGTAATTTGCATACAGAGTAATGTCGTTTGGACTCAAGAATGCTACTGCAGTATTCTCTCAGATAGTGGTCAATGCATTTCAGGAATACATCTACAAATAAATGGTTGTGTACTTTGATGATTGGACCATTTACAACCTATTGAAAGATCGTATCAAATGACTCATAATGATGTTAGAAAGATGTAGGAAAAATCACTTATCTTGAAATATAAAAAAATGTATCTTTTCCACACAAATAGGTATCTTGTTGGGTCACATTGTATGCAAAGATGGAATTAAGGTCGACATGGGAAAAATCAAAGTTATTCTCGACTTGAAGCCACCAATCAATCAAAATAAAATAAAAATCTTCCTTGGGCATATTCGATACTACAAAAAAATTATTCAACATTACTCTAATATAACTTTCCCAATCGACGAGCTGTTGAAAAAAGAAGTTGAGCTCCAATCGATCCAAGAATGCAATGAATATTTTGAGTTGTTAAAGAGAAAACTGGTAGAAGCACCCATACTAAGATTTCCAGATTGGTCATGAAAGTTTCACGCCCATTTCGATGCATCTAACGCCACTATTGGCTAAGTATTATCCTAACCATATGACGACAGGGTCTACCACCCCAACACATATGCTAGTCAAAAATTGAATAAATCCGAAAGAAATTATTCGATGACAGAGAGGGAGGATCTATCCATGATCTTATCCCTTAAATTTTTTTGACATTATTTACTAGAAAACCCATTCATCTTCTTCATGGACCATTAGGCACTTAAGTATTTAGTAAAAAAAAATGGTCGATCAGGAAAAAATCTGTTGATGCCTATTGATGTTCCAAGAGTTTGATTTTGAAGTAGTAGTTTGACCAAGAAAAAAGAATGTTGTTCTAGACCATCTATCTTGAATGGAGATAGGAGCAGACCCAAATGAGATAGAAGATGAACTACCCAATGCACATTTATTTCGGGTTGAAGCTTCCCCTAAGGAACTTGAACAAATCACAAACTTCTTAGAAGAGGAGAAGACTCCTCATGATATCCCAACTAACAAAAGGAATATCCTAGCATCAAAAGTAGAACCATTCACTCTCATGAATGGGTACCTTTATAAGTTATGAACTGATTATATCCTGAGAAGATGTGCACTAGAACATGAACGAGAATATATAATCAATGAATTACACACAGACCCTACGAAAGGTCAATTTCAAGCCGACACATTAGCTAGAAATATCCTTAAATCATGTATTTGGTGTTCTACCTTACATAAGGTTTGTCGAGAATAGGTGAAGAAGTGCGATCAATTCCAAAGGATGGGTCAACCTTTGTGGAAAAGTGAAATGTCATTACATTCGGTAAATTTGAGTTTACCATTTGATATTTGGGCTGTCGACTTTTTCTATCCCTTCCCGAAAAGAGCCAAAATAACTGGGGTGAAGTACATCATCACGGTGGTCAAATACCTAACTAAATGGGAAGAGGAAGATCCAGTCGAAAACTGCACAAATGAGAGAGTGACCAAATTCATATATGAAAACATAGTAACCAGATTCTCTTGTCCCTTAACCTTAATCAACAATCAAGGAACTTACTTTGTCAATAGTACAACTGAGATATTACTATATGATTACTAAAGAAGTTGTAATTACATTACATATTTTTGCAAATGTAGGAAGGATAGCCTCCATCCTTGAATCCAACCATATTCTCAATACAAGAAAATTATTATACCAGCTAAACCAATTAGAAGAAGAAAGGATTCTTGCACAACAACATCAAGAGGCCCAAAATAACCAATAGAAAGTTTGGCACGAATGACACATAAAAAATAAAGATATCAATTCAGGAGATTTGGTATTACTATATGTCAGTCAGGTAAAGGGAAAACATTGAAAATCATAAACTACATGATTGGGTCCTTACGTGGTCGAGGACATATGAACATCAAGAGTAGTTTAAACAATAACTTTGCAAGGGAACCCATTTCAGAAATTAATAAATGGGGCCCGTCTAAATAAATATAACACATAGCAACCTCAAGAGATATTGGTGAAAACCTCTTTGAGGGTGCTAGTAGGATATGACTCGATCGAAAACCATTTGGGGTCGCCTAGGTCGAAGTCAAGAATAAAGAAAATATAAAGAAAAGAAAAAAAATAAAAGGAAAAGAAAAATAAAATAAGAGAAAATAGGCAATAAAAGAAAAGAAAAAGAAAGATTAAGTAAAGAAAATCGGGATAAGAAATAAGCAAGTTGGTTATCAAAATTAGGTACAAAATTGTTTCATGACAATAAGTTATATGACCAAATAAAACCACCAAAAATAATTCATTCAATCAAGACATACTTAACTTGAGGAGAGAACATAGTACCTGGTCATTACAATAGTCATCTAGGGAAGAAAAGAAAACATCTAGAGCAAGTTTGACACGAAGGCAAGATTTGTGCCATCTTTGAAATAAATGAGCCAATCAATTTAGTGAAAGAGAAGTATCTCACTCGGTAAAACATGAAATCCCTCAATCAACCGAGCATGAACTCTATAAAACAAGCGAGCAAGGAAAATATAAATCAAGCAAGCATGGAAATCCTAAATCAAGTGAACGTGAGTATATTCAAAGAAATCAACAAAAAGAGCACGAATTCAAAAAAAAAATCAACCAAGTCGACAGAGAAAATAAAAATGACTTGGTTCAAAGACTCGACCGAATATTTTGGATCAACTGGAAGAACCATCCCATCTAAGAAAAGAAAACAAAAATCAACTAAGTCAGGCAAACTCCTTGAGAAATGAAAATCGACTTAGTCAAAACAACTGGCCACTGGGAGTACTTCGACACAATCAATTCCCAATGGGACTATATTGACCACTACCTTTCCATCAACACAACCATCCCCTCACACATACAATAATTTATGCCCAACATAACTATCGATGCACGAGAATTAATGACATCATTGGTCGAATTAAAGTCCCCACTTCACCTCCCACCTATAAATATAGAAGATTCATATGACTATGTCTCATTATTGTTCACCCCCGAGCATATGAGCACTTAGAACACATAATTTACAACCAAGCATGTGAATCCAGAAATTCATAAGCTAAACCCTCAATCTGACCCACATCAAGCCATAACCATGCCAAGAATGAGAGGCCAAGTCATGGATTCCATGGTCGATCCAAGAACAAAATCCAAGTTCGACAGAGTTACTGCAACAGAACTAGAACTCTGTATTAAAAATATATCCAGAGATAAGATGGAGTAAATCGACTGATCGAGACATTATCACAACTTCATGACATGGGGGATGGAAGTTGGAGAATGAAAGGAAGAAATAAATTTCCTAGAGAAGTCTGGAATCTGACATTTCCTGGGCACACCGTAGGTAGCAGACTCCAACGGTTGGAAAGAATAAGTCATGAAGTTCTTAGTTAGTCGATACCATAATGTAAACTTGTGGTTATAATTTATAGTAGGAATTACTAGGGGATTGATACATTGTATCATGGGGGTACCACATGGGGGTACCCCAGTTTCAAAAACCAAAAACTCCAATGATTGAATACAGTTCCTCATGGGAGGAGCCTCAACAAATAACTCAAAGGGGATAATTCTTAATAGGGTAACATAGCTAAGGTCCAAATGGACTTGTGTGATAGTCTCACTATGATTCACGACCATAGGTTGGACGTCAGATTTCAAGCTTACAATGCTTGAGCCTATTGGCCATATTATTCAATCAAGTTTGAAATTCGACCTGGCTAAGTACCTAGCTGCATAATTAAAAGAAACTGTAGGGAGTGCCAAGAAAATGGGTAGGCTATTAAATTCATGTCCTTCTTAATTTAGCTTGCTATAAGTCAATTTAGTCTAGTCAGGGAGCCAAAATTCACATTAAAATAGATTCTGACCATGGAAAACTATATGAGTTTTTCCCTAGAAGCAGTTGGGTCATCCAACTCTTTTCCAACTAAGGAAATATTCAAAAGATGGGTAAAAAATTTGAAAACGCTATCACACAAGTGGAGGGTTGAACAAAATTTCCAATGGGAATTACCACAAAGTGCCCACATTCAACTAAGTCTGGACAAAACCATGATCTAGTGTGGAATCAATGGTGGGACGACACCAATAGAATTAGAGTACTAGTCGACAAAGATTCAAGTTTTCCAGGAGCTCACAAACAATTTGGATATGAAACACAAATCRCACCAGAGGTTATAAGTGACACATCAACTATTCTAACACCCCTAACAAATGCAGAGCAGGAGGAAGAAGAAAAAGTGATACTCTACACAATTTCATTTGTTAAAAATATAGACATGGAAGGAAGCATGCCGATGAAGAAGACCRCARTAAAGACAAAGAAATAAGAAAGAATGGCCAAAGGAAAACAAGCTACTAACATGGAGGCATCTCAAGAGGATATGGAAGCTATTTGTAAAGAGAATTTTTAGGAATATACAACACTTAACTTGGGCTAACCCATAATGTGAGAAAAAATAACATTTCTAAAAAACAAGCTAGTCGAAAAGGTTTGACTGGAGGAAAAACATACTCGAAAATATAAATTAGTCACTAGGAAAATATTGAAGTCAAGTATCGGGACATGATTCCAGGAATCAATGTCAAACCGCAAACAATATCATGTTGAAGCATGGAAAAATAAATTATCCTTGGACAAGTAAGTGGAAACAAGAAGTAAGAAAAAGAAAAGGTTGGAGGAACAACAAGAAGAGAGCACATATTGGATCACTACTGCTACATCAAGCTAACTGAACACAAACAAACCCGACCCGAATAGAAAACCAATTCTGAAGAGGCAACACACAAAATCAACCATAATCGACCTCGCAAGGGAGTCACCTCTGTTATAACCCTATAATTTATAGAGTCAATTGATGACTGGAAATTTATTCCTTTATTGTAATGAAGGATGCAAACACTGTTTCATTCTGCAAATTGATTTAAAAAAAGGAAAAAAAGAAAAAAGAAAAAAAGAAAAGAAAGGAAAGAATAAAAGTAGGCTTAAAAGAAAAATAAAAAACCCCATGCAATAACAATGACTTGGTCGATACTTTTCAATCATGGTTAAGTCCTTTTTAAATTGATGTTGATAGGATTAGTGAATAAGCTTGACTAAACTGTCTAATCTTAGTCAAGTTGATAGGTTAGCTAGTGAATACAATTTGATCAAACTGCCTAATCTTGGTCAAATAACCCTATGGTAGAGTAATTTCTTAGTCCAACAGTTTAATCTGGGCTAAATGACATAGGTTAGTTGGTTTGCTTTTCAATAAAACATGCATGATGATTGATTTTAAATTCATGCCTTGATGTTTGACAATGTTGTTTGTCTAACCCCATGGTGGTAAGCAACAAAGAAAGAAAACAATGGCAGGAAAAACACTTGCCGAAGCTAAGGAGAAGATTTGGATGGATATATTTGAGTCCATAAATGAGATTTGGCCTATGGTGCAAATCATGTTCGAACAAAACGAACTAGTGTTCAGGAGAAGATAGGCCATTGATAAGATAAAAAGAGAGCTGGGGGATATGCCCACTAAAGCAAACGAAATCATTCGATTTCTGAATTCAAAGACCAGAGAAGAGATAGAAGACCTGCAAATCGAAGACAGGACCGAAACCATCCTCGAAGTCAAGAGAATTTTGACCAAAAGGGGGTTGATGTTGCAGCTGGCGGAGAAAGTCCTAAACATAGACGTCGAAGTTCATAAAATTTTCAGTAAAATTGATTCCTTGCAGAAGAAAGGTTTTCTTGGTTGACTGGTTTTGAATGATAAGATAATGACCTTATCTAACTACAAGCAGAAGATTGCCATGGTAGTGAAGGACAGTTCCAAGTTCTCGGGAATACAGGGGAGTATTACAGGCAAGGTGTTCTTAGAGACTTTGCAGCCAAACCTCCGCATACAACACGAGATCAAGTATATTTTTACTATCAAGATGACATTTTCCAAGTATACAGAAGTGGATGAGATCTACCGGAGAATGCTCAAAGTCACCACACCCAGTCATCAAAGGTGGGAGGATCTGTGAAACTTAATCGAATGATAAATGACGTGTATCATCTAATTCATCATGTGCAACATCCAAAGTCATGTGGATGACTCTCCAACGACCCTCCCAAAAAATCAACATGAAGTTTTGACACATCATTAGTAGTTGCTATATTTTTGTATTCCATTATTTATTTGGTTAGATTTAACATCTTTCACGTCCTGATCATTTATGACAGGATCGTTGTAACTTTTGATTATAAATACTTCAAGCTTCGAAGTATCGAGGGTTGATCTCATGCCCAAGAAAGATGAAGCACTATAATCTTTATCAAGGGATCTACCAGTAATAAAAAAGAGATTTTCACAGGATTCATGTGTGTTAACTATTGGTGATGTGTTCTTTTCATTATTAATGGTTTTTCTGTCTTCGTAATCACATATATTTTCTTCTCTGATTATTTAGAAGGAATCAAGTTGCAGAACTTATTTCATGTACTCTGATGACGAATTTTAAAAGATATTATTGTTTGTCTTATAACAATACGATAAATAAATTCTTAAATACTTATTTACTCTTAGTGTTTATCTCATATTTCTTCTATCCATCATTTTAATCCTAAAGAATCCAGTAGCTTTCATTATCCTGCCCTATGAGAGTGTCCTTTAAAAAGATGTTATTTGATCTCAAGTTTTATAATACAGACCCCATAGCCCAATGGATGCGTGATTTATATTTCAGCCATCTTTATAAAAAAAAAATGACACTGCCTATTCATTTAACTAGCCTAAAATCGGAAACCTGAAACAAAGATAAATCTTACAGAGAGATCCCTCTCTGAAACTGGAAGGGCTAGATTCCAGTTTCAAAGTGGTTGGATAAGGTTACCTTTGATAAATTCTTTCTACCTCTTAACAACCTCTGGAGAATTTACAGGGCGATAACATAGTGGCGACCATATTGGGGACATGAATAAACTTTCTACACCTTTTCTTTCTTTCCCTAGACATGAAATTTGTTTTTGAACAAATCATAAAAGATAAATAAAAAACAAACAAACAATGTTCATAGGTTGTTAAAGTTTGTATATAATCAGCTTAAAAAACCTAAAAAATTAAAAAAATATGGCTCCCAAAAGAACCTACACTAGATCCCATCCTGACCCAGAACCTACGACAACAGTAGACAACCCAGAAAAATTACTCAAAAATAAAAACATTGCGGAAGGTTTCGAGAATCATAATCCTCTCCATAGGTATTTTTCTCTCCTTGAGGAGCTCGTTGATATCCAAGATCTTGATTTTGACCTTTTCTTTGAGAAAATCCTTTTTAGAATTAAATCAAACAACTTTCTAAGTGATACAGTCTTAGATCAAGCCATCCTGCAACCCCGTACTCCCGAGAGACCTTTTCCCAAAATCAAAGATTGCCCTCAGCAGTTGGTTGAATTTCCTACCTTGAATGTCTCCATAGCTTCTGTCTCGATCAGTCCCACATATTCCACATCTTCAGTTACTTCTCCTCTGATCAGACAAGCTGTTGTTCAACCTCCCCCACCATCTATGGAAACAAGATATGCCCCCTTGTTGTTGGCAACACCTTTGCATGCTATGCCCCAGGACTATCAGACCAGACTTCCTCAATTCGATGGATTTGGACCTTTAAACGCACAACAACATGTTGAAAAAATGAATGATTATTTTGACTTGCAGGAGGTAGATGAAGCTGATGTTCAGATGAGACTCTTTGCACAGAGTCTAACTAGAGAAGTGAAAAAGTGGTTCAAATCTTTGCGCCCTGCTACCATAACTGATATCATTGTTTTTCATCGAAGTTTTCTTGACAGGTGGGAAGTGAAGAAAAATCCTCTCCAGATCTTGTCAGTGTTGGCATGTTTTACAGGCAGTGTATGCTTGTCATTGATGGCAAGTACAACAACGATGATGGCCTGAGTACAGGAAGGATGTGCCAGGCGGGCACCATAAGTCTTTTGGGAAGACATTGCAGAGAAATATCGACAAGATCAGAGTATGCAGCGATGGATCTCATTGAAGATTTCCAGATGAACGTCAGATCTGAGCCCGAGGTCTGACCGACGTTGGATCTAGGAGAACCTACATGCTCTTTAACGAGCAAGGTGAAATGTGAAACCTCAAAAAATCACCTCAACAAAGACTCCATTTCAGAGTTTCAGTTACTGGGAGATGGAGAAGTCAAGAGTGGAGACTCTCCAACACAGGAGTCCCGAAGTCGTGAAATGAGAAACCCCGAAAACCTGAAAAAAAAGGTGCATCACTCAGAGTGTTGGATACCGGGATTTCGGTTACCGCGAGATGGAAATGACAAAGACTCTCATCATAAGGAGTCCCGAAGTCGCGAAACCCGAAGTCGAGAAATGATAAAGACTCCATACCGGAGTTTCGAATACTGTGAGTAGGAGGAGTCAAGAGTAAAGACTCTTCATCAGAGGAGTCCCGAAATCGCTAAATTTGAAGTCGCAAAATATCACAGACACGCTCTGTTTCGAAGTTTCAGGCACCGCGACATGGAGAGTCAAGAAACTTTACCATAGGAATACCGAAATTCCGATTCACCGAAATGAGAAATTCTGGAGTACCGGACCGTTGATCTGACTCCATTTCGGAGTTCCAGATACTGGGAGTTGAAGTGTCGAAACACTTCACCGCAGGAGTACCGAAATGCCGAAGTGCTGAAACGCGAAATTGCGAAATGCATATTTTTGAATAAGGCTATGGTCACATCCAATGGTCACATCGGCGAGATATAGAGGAAAGAACTAGAGAAACCAAACTCCATTTCAGGGATCGTGACATGGAGTGCTGAGACACTTGATCACATGAATTCCGAATTGCCGAAAAGTCGAAATACGAAACACGGTTAGGCTTAGCTAGAGGTCATAACCTTTGGTCACATTGGCGAAAGATGGGGGAAGGAGTTAGTGAAGACAAGATCATTTTCGGAGTTTCGGGGGTCGGGAAATGGAGAGTACTAAAATCCTCCACCACGGTGATCCCAAAATGCCGAAGAGCGGAATGCTGAAATGAATGCAAGACTAATGAAAGTCATTCAACGATGCAGATGAAATTGAATCAAATCGGAGGGCTACTGTTGCACGTCAAAGTGTAACTGCCAGAAACCACTGATGGTTTCTACCATAGGACTTGAAGACACTTTGGGGTGATTGACAGAGGAGGTGAAGAATCTCAAGGCATCTACAAGTAGAACACTGACTGTTCATGGAGGCGATTGACAATTGGATGAGCGTTGGAGCCTATAACTGCAACAGAGTAGTTGAGCTCGACTGTAACATAAGATGAAGAATCTTAACTGTTGGTGATGCGAAGTAATTTGATCATGACACCCAGTGATTATGGACACATGGGATTAACAAACAAAGAAGCTGAAGAGTTGCCATGATGAACAGGTAGAGCACTCGACATGCAGAGCATGTAGAACCATTGGACACAGGGCATGCACAAGATGCACAAAGAGCATAAGAAGGTCGAAGAAAGAAGAGATCAAGGTTGTTGCAGTGGTGTGGGATGCATGTGTGAAGAAGGAGGTGGAGTGCAGCAGCTGAAATGGACAGAAGACAAAAGGTGCATTGAATGGGAATGGTGAAAAAATCACAAGAGGCAGAAGAACCGAAAAGTGCAATGGATGCGTGCAGGAAGATAGTGAGGAAGACAGAGCAGTGAAATCTTGTAGAACAGTGATGAGACTGGTAAGCTATTGTTGAACACTATATCATTGTAATAAGTTTCAGCAATTCATATTCATAAACCAGGGTGGTAGGGAGGTGCTAGGGAGGACTGGTGTCCTCAGAGGTTCAAGTGGGTACTTGAAAACAGGGAGTTGTAGCTTCCGTCTAGTTGGTACTAGAGAAACCAGGGAGTTGGTTCTTCCTTCTAGTTGGTGCTAGAGAAACCAGGGAGTTGGTGCTTCCTTCTAGCTGGTGCTAGAGAAACTAGGGAGTTGGTGCTTCGTTCTAGTTGGTGCTAGAGAAACCAGAGAGTTGGTGCTTCCTTCTAGTGGGTGCTAGAGAAAACAAAGAGTTGGTGCTCTTAGCATGTTGCAGCTTGAAAAAATAGAGGTTGTAGCCTCACAATGAGAAGGTGATCATATGTATGATAATGCAAAGAATGTAAATAATTCTTATCATATAAAGAAGAAGAGGTTTTTACCCTTTATGGGTTTCCTCGAGAAATAT
>ML813825.1:36046-61568 GCA_009831015.1 Picea engelmannii | reverse complement strand
ATGTGCTGAAAGAAAATAGAGAAGAATGTCATCTAAGAAGACATGATGAAAGATGGTTATGGCATAGGAGACTTGGACATCTAAACTTTGACCACTTAATCAAACTCAAAAAACTCGAGGCAGTAAAAGATCTTCCGAGAATAACAAAGCCCCAAGATTCAATGTGTAAACCCTATCAAGTAGGGAAGCAAAACATGACACAGTTTAAGTCCAAGAGCTTTATTTCAACAAAGAAACCAATCCAACTAGTTCATATGGATTTATGTGGAACATCATGATAGGAAGGCACAGGGAAATAAAACTACTTCATGATGATTATCGATGATTACTCCAGACTTACTTGGGTTGCATTTCTCAAGGAAAAGGCTGAAGCATTTGAGAAGTTTAAAATATTTAAGGCTTTAAATGAGACTCAAACAGGCAAGAGGTTAAAGTTAATAAGATCAAACCAGGGAGGAGAGTTTATGTCAAGAGACTTCAAGGAATTTTGCGATGAGCATGGGATCAAGAGAGAATACACAATCCCAAGAACTCCACAACAAAATGGAGTTGTTGAGAGGGAATCCAGAACAATGCAGGAAATGGCCAGGTCAATGATGAATGAGAAGAACATTTGCCAAACCTACTGGGTAGAAGAAATACACACAACAATCCATGCTCTTAACAAAGCTCACCTCAGACCATTAAGTGACAAGACACCTTATGAACTGTGGTTTGGGAGACCTGCTTCAATTAAACACTTCAAAGTCTTTGGGAGTAAATGCTACATAAAGAATAATGATGAGAACCTTGAAAAATATGATGACAGGGCTGATGAAGGTATCTTCTTAAGGTATGCTACAAATAGCAAAGGATATAGATGCTATAATAAGAGGCTGCATAAAATGGTTGATTGTATTGATGTAAAAGTTGATGAAGGAATCCCAGCAAGAGAGATGTACAGTAATGAGTCTTCTACAGAAGACACAACTAAAGCTGAAGATGAACAGGTCCAAGAATCAGAAAACAAATACTTTGAATCAAATGAAGACTCAGACACTCAGACAGACTCAAATCAACAGTCAACTTCAAATTCCTCCTCCAGAATCATTCAAAATAATCATTCTGCAAGTCAGATAATTGGAGAAAAAGACAAAGGTGTACAAACCAAGAGAAAGCTAATCAAAAACACCGAACAATCTCATATAGCCTTCATATCCATGCCGGAACCCAAAAATTTTAATGAAGCCAACAAAGATGACCATTGGGTTAAAGCAATGAATGATGAACTTGATCAGATTGAGAAAAACAATACATGGGAGATGGTTCATAGACCTGGAGATAAAAATGCCATTGGCTCCAAATGGATCTTTAAGAATAAGTTGAATGAGCAAGGACAAGTTGTCAGAAACAAAGCAAGGTTAGTCTGTAAAGGATATGCTCAGATAGAAGGACTGGATTTTGATGAAACATTTACGCCTGTAGCAAGATTAAAAGCTATCATAATGTTTCTTGCCTATGTTTGTCATAAAAGGTTTAAAGTCTATCAAATGGATGTCAAATCGGCCTTTCTAAATCGAGATTTAAGTGAAGAAGTCTATATGGAACAACCAGAGGGCTTCAAACTGTCTGATAACCCTGACTTAGTATGCAAGATGAAGAAAGCTTCATATGGGTTAAAACAAGCCCCTCGAGCCTGGTATCACAGACTGGATACGTATCTCAAAGACAAAGGGTTCAAAAGAGGAACAACTGACAACAATCTATATATTAAAAGAGAGGATAATAATTTGCTCATTGTATTGGTCTATGTAGATGACATCATCTTCGGATGTAATAAGGATCCATTGGTACAATGGTTTGCTTCTGCCATGGAATCTGAGTTTGAAATGTCCATGATAGGAGAACTGTCTTTTTTTCTTGGTCTGCAAATTACTCAGAGGTCTGAAGGGATGTTCATTTCTCAAGAAAAATATCTAAGAGAAATGTTGAAAAGGTTTCAAATGGAAGATTCTATACCCATGGGCACACCTATGGTTACTAGATGCAAATTAAGCAAGGATGATGACTCGCCTGATGTTGATCAGAGTTCATATAGGTCAATGATAGGCATCCTGTTGTACATCACAACATCTCGCCCAGACATAATGCATGCTGTAGGAATGGTTGAAAGATATCAGTCTGCACCTAAACAGAGTCATTTACTAGCTGTCAAAAGGATATTTAGGTATTTGAAAGAAACAATGACTTATGGTCTGTGGTATCCCAAAAATCAGAATTTTCTGTTAACTGCTTATTCAGATGCAAATTGGGCAAACTATGTTGATGAGAGAAAAAGCACCAATGGAGGAGCATTGTTCCTAGGTGACTCATTAGTAGCATGGCTTAGTAAAAAGAAAGGTTCCATTTCTTTATCAACCACAGAGACAGAGTACATTACTACTGCTACCTGTTGCACTCAGGTATTATGGATGATTCAAACAATTGCAGACTTGGAGGTAAAATACGCTGCGCTGATCCTAATTCATTGTGATAACACTAGTGCCATTAGTGTGTCTAAGAATTCTGTATTCCACTCCAAGACCAAGCATATTCCCATAAAATACCATTTTCTGAGAGAGCAAGTCACCAATCAGGTTGTTCAGGTTTAGTACATTCCAGCCACAGAACAAATAGCAGACATCTTTACTAAAACCCTAGGTAAGACCCCTTTTGAATATCTCCGACAGAAGCTAGGAGTCATCCTATTTCACACCTAAGAGAGTCCATCCTGTTAGGGGGAGTCTTGTATTGATTGCATATCTGATACCTCCTAAAAATACTACAACAATTCAGGGGGAGCGTGTTTTCTTTGACATTGATGTCAAAGGGGGAGAAAAGAACAGGTTTGGGTGCCTTTGTTTCCATCAATGCCAAAGGGGGAGATTGTTGGCATGTTTTACAGGCAGTGTATGCTTGTCATTGATGGCAAGTACATTAGCGATGATGGCCTGAGTACAGGAAGGATGTGCCAGGTGAGCACCAGAAGTCTTTTGGGAAGACGTTGCAGAGAAAGATCGACAAGATCAAAGTATGTAACGATGGATCTCATTGAATATTTCCCGATGAACGTCAGATCTGAGCCCGAGGTCTTACTAACGTTGGATCTAGGAGAACCTACACGCTCTTTAACGAGCAAGGTGAAGTGCGAAACCTTGAAAAATCACGTAAACAAAGACTCCATTTTGGAGTTTCGGTTACCGGGAGATGGAGAAGTCAAGAGTCGAGACTCTCCAACATAGGAGTCCTGAGGTCGCGAAATGAGAAACCCCGAAAACCTAAAAAAAAGGCGCATCACTTAGAGTGTTGGATATCGGGATTTAGGTTACCGGGAGATGGAAATGACAAAGACTCTCATCATAAGGAGTCCTCAAGTCGCGAAACCTGAAGTTGAGAAATGATAAAGACTCCATACCGGAGTTTCGAATACTGGGAGTAGGAAGAGTCAAGAGTAAAGACTCTTCATCAGAGGAGTCCCGATATCGTGAAACCCGAAGTTGCGAAATATCACAGACAAGCTTCGTTTAAGAGTTTCAGGCACCGCGACATGGAGAGTCAAGAAACTTTACCATAGGAATACTGAAATGCTGATTCGACGAAATGAGAAATGCTGGAGTACCAGACCATTGATCTGACTCCATTTCGGAGTTTCGGATACCGGGAGTTGAAGTGTCGAAACACTTCACCACAGGAGTACCGAAATGCCGAAGTCCCGAAACGCAAAATTGCGAAATGCAACTTTTTGAATAAGCCTATGGTCAAATTCATTGGTCACATCGGCGAGAGATAGAGGAAAGATCTACAGCAACCAAGCTCCATTTCGAGGATCGCGACATGGAGTGTCGAGACACTTGATCACATGAATGTCGAATTACCGAAAAGCTGAAATGCGAAACACAGTTAGGCTTAGCTAGAGGTCACAACCTTTGGTCACATCGGCAAAAGATGGGGGAAGGAGTTAGTGAAGACAAGCTCCTTTTCGAAGTTTCGGGGGTCAGGAAATGGAGAGTACTAAAATCCTCCACCACGGTGATCCTGAAATGTCGAAGAACGGAATGCCAAAATGAATGCAAGACTAATGAAAGTCATTCAACAGTGCAGATGAAATTGAATCAAATCGGAGGGCTATTGTTGCACGTCATAGTGTAACTGCCAGAAACCACTAATGGTTTCTACTAGAGGACTCAAAGACACTTCGGGGTGATTGACAAAGGAGGTGAATAATCTCAAGGCATCTGCAAGTAGAACACTGACTATTCGTGAAGGCGATTGACAGTTGGAAGAGCGTTGGAGCTTGTAACTGCAACGGATTAGTTGAGCTCGACTATAACAGAAGATGAAGAATCTTAACTACTAGTGATGCGAAGTAATTTGATCATGACACCTAGTGATGATGGACACATGGGATTAACAAACAAATAAGCTGAAGAGTTTCCATGATGAACAGGCAGACCACTCGACATGCAGAGCATGCATAACCATTAGACACAAGGCATGCACAAGATGCACAGAGAGCATAAGAAGGTCGAAGAAATAAGAGATCAGGGTTGTTGTGGTGGTGTGGGATGCATGTGTGAAGAAGGAGGTGGAGTGCAATAGCTGAAATGGATAGAACACAAAAGGTGCATTGAATGGGAATGGTGCAGAAAGAACAAGAGGCAGAAGAACAGAAAAGTGCAATGGATGCSTGTAGGAAGACAGTGAGGAAGACAGAGCAGCGAAATCTTGCAAAAYAGTGATGAGACTGGTAAGCTATTGTTGAACACTATATCACTGTAATAAGTTTCAGTAATTCATATTCATAAACCAAGGTGGTAGGGAGGTGCTAGGGAGGATTGGTGTCCTCAGAGGTTCAAGTGGGTSCTTGAACACAGGGAGTTGTAGCTTCCGTCTAGTTGGTACTAGAGAAACTAGGGAGTTKGTKCTTCCTTCTAGTTAGTGCTAGAGAAACTAGGGAGTTGGTGCTTCCTTCTAGTTGGTGCTAGAGAAACYAGGGAGTTGGTGCTTCCTTCTAGTGGGTGCTAGAGAAAACAAAGAGTTGGTGCTCTCAGCAAGTTGCAAATTGCAAAAATAGAGGTTGTAGCCTCACAATGAGTAGGTGMTCATATGTATGATAATGTAAAGAATGTAAATAATTCTTATCATATAAAGAATAAGAGGTTTTTACCCTTTATGGGTTTCCTCGGGAAATATCTGTCTCTGTGTATCTCATATATGTGACTGATGTTGAATGTGCCATTGCTTATTTTCCTGCATTATTGTGATTATCATTGAGTGCCTTGTAAATAATTTAAAAGAGGCATAATTGTTTAAGCACGGTAACAACTGATTCACCACCCCCCCCCTCTCGGTTGTCCAACAGTCAGAATACAAAAATATTAGAAGGAATCAAGGAGAGACAGTGCAGGATTACTGCACTCGTTTCAATAATCTGTACAATGCTATTCCAGGATATATCAAACCACCTCAGGGTTTGGCATTGATAAAATTCTCCGATGGTTTTGATGCTGACATGTCATATCAGTTAAGAGAAATAAATGTTGCCACCTTGGAAGACATGCAAAAAAGTGTGGTAAGCGTAGAAGCAAGTCTTTTATCCAAACAAGCCAGGCAATGAACCGAAATAAGGGTCACGATTAAAGAGGATCCCTCCACTTCTTCTTCATATGCTAACCTATATTCCATAGCCAGAACATGGATAAAATAATGGAAAGTCTCACTATACCTGACAGAAATCCACCCAGGGAGAACCAAGTTGCACCTCCAATTAGAAACCCAAACTTCAGAAGAAATCCACCCCAGATCCGACAGAGAGATCCAAGAGATCAAAGAGAGAAGAGGGGTCCTGATCAGTAATTCAGACCACCTCTCCAAGGGAATTATGTCGATGAAGGGGAAGAAGTAATAAATGAATTTGATGACACCCATATAAACCTCATGGGCGATCACGATCATGACCACGAATCCATTTTTCTTACCCAAGAAGAGCACGAGATTTTCATCCTTTCGCAAACAGAGGTAAATGCCGAAGCAGAGGAAATAGATCAACAAGCTTTTGAAAATGCTATCATGGAGGTTCACAGGTAGTATAACCTTAGAAGTAAAAAGTCGGATGAAAATCCTCCAAAGAAGGCAGATGAAACAAAAAAGAATGTTGATACGAAAAAGGCTGCTGAAAAGAAGAAAACAATCGAGAGCAAAAAAATCTCGAAAGATTCTACCAAGAAAATATCCGAGAGGAGTAATGATGAATCTTCTGCAAGAAGGAACCCTTTGATTTTACAAAGATCAAATCAGACTGAGGTTTCATCATCTATTCAACCAAGTTCTTCTGCTCAGAAGACTATGGTTGACAAATCAAAAATGCAAAGTCCAAGTAAAACTTCAACCATTTTCAGCCTTGAAGGTGAACTGGCTAAATTGAAAATTCCCATTCCCCTGTCCTAACTTATGAGCAAGAAAGCCTACAGGTCATAGGTGATCAAAGCATTAACTATTGAACCAGAGATAGGTACAAAGTCCCTAAATGTCGAATCAACAAATTATTCAGATACTGTGAACCTCGCTAATGATCAACCTAAGCTCCTTTTTGGTCCAGAGTTCGATGGTCAGACTGATAATGGTTTCATTCCCCCTTTCTACATTAGATTGAATTTCCATGATTTGATACTACATAATTCCATGCTAGATTCGAGGGCCTCTCATAAGCTGATGCCCAAAGCGGTGATGGAGAAGTTGGGACTCAAAATCACCAGAGCTTATAAAGACTTGTATTCTTTTGACTCTAGAAAAGTCAAGTGTATTGGGATAACTAAAGATTTGTGCATCACTTTGGTTCAGATTCCATCAATGAGCATGGTGATGGATGTCGTGGTCGCAGACATTCCCCCTAAATACAGGATGTTACTATCCAGGTCTTGGGGGGCCAAATTGAAAGGCACTTTGCAGTTAGATATGTCTTATGCCACAATCCCAGTTTTTGGACAACAGAGAAGATTGTACAGGGAGACACTAATGAAGTACATGGTCAGTAGTCAGGAAAAACCACACAACTACCCATTATATTCTGCATGCTCTGATATCGACTCCTTTATTCTATATAATGATGGGAATCTGGAAGAACAATTTTCTCAAGTGGAGGAAGATGCACCTGATCCAAGAAAAAATGAAGAAGTCACCGAGGTACGAGATATTGAAATCACAAAAGAGGAAGAACTGCCAGCGTACTTTTGGAGCAATGATTTCGATGGGGCCATCAACAAGGAAGGAGCCGGAGTTGGAGTTTGGTTACATAATCACAGGTCGAAGTATTCAGAGAACCACTCTTACAAACTAAATTTTTAGTGCACTAACAACATAGTTGAGTACGAAGCTTTGATGCTCGGCCTAAAACTACTAAAGAAGGTTGGAACCAAACAAATAATGGTAAGAGGTGACTCTGAACTGATCATTAGACAAATTAAAGGTGAGTATGCAGCTAAACATCCCAGACTAAGAGCTTATAGGAATGTTGTTTTGGATTCCCTTCAATGTTTTAACGAGGTCGATTTGCAAGCAATGCCTCGAGGACATAACATACTAGCAGATGGATTGGCCACATCGGTGGCTACCTGCAAAATACCTTTCAGACCCACTTGCAAATACACTGTGGAGGTGAAGTGCAGACCAACAGTTCTTGATAATATCAGATACTGGCAGGTATTTGGGAACGACGACCATATTAAAGACTTCTTACAGGGTAAGAATGAATTCGAATGTACAAATATAGATTTATAGAATGATCATCATAATGTAAATAGACCGTCTTTTGAAAAGGATAGTGTAAATAATGTAGATTTAGATCAAATGAAAGAAAATAATGTAGAACCGGATGATTTGAATGAAAATGAAGAAGATTCTGGCATTCTGCATTTAAAAAATAATGTGTTGCCTCGAGGTTTAGTCCCTTTAGAAGACTTATTTGATTTTAATGACGTTGTGGAAAAACCTAAAATTGAAGCTAGTGGTAAAGAGATCGAAGACTGCAACATAGGAACAGAAGAGGAACCCAAGATTGTGAAACTCTCTAAATCACTTCCCCCTGAGCAAAAACACAAATACATCGAATTGTTCAAAGAATATATAGATGTTCTCGCTTGGGGTTATGAGGATTTAAAATCTTACGATACAAGCATCATACAACATAGGATCCCAATAAAAGAAGAACATAAACCTTTCAGACAGAAACTTAGGAGAATCAATCCCAGGTTACTTCCCCTGATAGAGAAAGAGATTAAAAATATGTATGTTTCCAAAATCATAGTTCCTTTAAGATTTTCCAAATGGGTTTCTAATCTAGTTCCTACCAAAAAGAAAAATGGTGAAATTAGGCTTTGCATTGATTTTTGAAATCTGAACAAGGTCTCAATAAAGGACAATTAACCCTTGCCCAAAATGGACCATATTTTACAAAAGGTAGTTGGGGCCAACAAAATTTCTTTACTAGATGGCTTCTCAGGCTATAACCAGGTTCTTGTTCATCTAGACGATCAGGAGAAGACAACTTTTACCACACCTTGGGGAACCTTCATGTATGTGAAGATGCCCTTTGGTCTAATGAATGTTGGCGCCACCTTTCAGAGAGCAATGGACATTGCTTTCGTGGACGAACTGGGCAAGTTTATAGTCATATATATGGACGATGTGATAGTCTACTCTAAATCCGACGATGAACACTTACAACATCTCAGACGAGTTTTTGAGAAGTGCAGAAAATTCGGGATCTCATTAAATCCAAAGAAGAGTCTTTTCGGTTTATAAGAAGGCAAGTTGTTGGGGCATATAATATCTAAAGACAGAATTAAAATAGACCCCAGTAGAATAGAAGCCATATTGAAAATAGATCATCCCAGGAACATCAAAGAGTTACAGTTATTTATCGGTAAAATAAATTTCTTGAGAAGGTTCATACCCAACTTGGCAGAACTTCTCAGGAATATCACCAACATGTTGAAAAAAGATACCAAAATAAAATGGTACCTCGAGGCCAAACAATCATTTGAACAGGTAAAGAACACACTCACCCAAGCCCCAATTTTGATCAGCCCAGACTACACCAAAGATTTTTACCTTTTCTCTTTTGCATCTGAGCACACCATTGTTGTTGTAATGTTGCAGAAAAACAATGAAGGGTATGAACAACCCATAGATTTTTTCAGAAAATCCCTGAGAGAAGCGACACTTAATTATAATATAATGTAGAAACAATCCTTTGCCCTGGTGAAGGCCATAAAAGAATTCAGAGTCTATTTTCTCCATTCTCACATAATTGTGTATGTCCCTAATGCTGTGGTGAAGGATATCTTGACTCAAGATAATCCAGATGGGAGGAGAGGAAAGTGGATTGCTATTATTATGGAATACAACATAGAAATAAAACCCAATAAATTGATCAAAGGTCAAGGTTTGGCCAAGCTGATGGTCGAATCTAATTTCCATGCTTTAGACATTAATTTCTTGGCTGCAGTTGATGAGCAGGAATAGCAGGCAACTCCAAACGTTAAAGAGGTATTTCTGAACTCTCCTTGGTACAAATACCTCATTTTTGTCCTTCACAACTTACAAGCTCCTCCTGGTCTCACTAAAACTAAAGCTAGGTTTTTGAAATTGAAGGCATTGAAATTATGTATTCTAGAAGGTAGTCTTTATTGGAAAGATCCTGGGGGTATATTGCTTAATTGCCTGCTCAAAGATGAATCTGACAAAGTGTTACAAAAGTTTCATGCAGGGGATTGCGGTGGTCATCTAAGATGGAAGACTACAACAAATAAGATTCTCAGAGCCGGTTTTTACTGGCCCACATTGTTCGTTGATGTACACCAAATGGTCATCTCGCGCCACAACTGCCAGGTTTTCGAAGGGAAAATGAAGCTTTTTCCTTTTCCCCTGAAACCCATATCAGTCGAAACCCCATTTTAACAATGGGGCCTGAACTTTATTGGTGAAATTCATCCTGTGTCTTCTAGTCAACATAAATGGATCCTCACTGCCACAGACTACTTCACAAAGTGGATCGAAGCGGTACCATGCAGGCAAGATACTGAGTCTGTCATCATTAAATTCTTGGAAAACAATATTTTATCTCGTTTTGGTTGTCCTAGAAAAATTATAACTGACAATGCAACGACCTTTAGATCAAAAAATCTTATTGAGTTTTGCAGCCAGTATCATATCACTCTGGGGCACTCCACCGCCTACTACCCTCAAGGAAATGGGTTGGCTGAGTCCTCCAACAAAATCCTGGTGAATATCCTCAAGAAGACATTACAAGAAAACAAGAAGTCATGGCATAATAAATTGGTTTTTGCACTCTAGGCCGATAGACTAAGCACTAAAAGAGCAATTGGCATGTCTCCATACCAATTGGTATATGGTATTGAGGCAGTTTTTCCTCCTTCTCTGTGAGTTCCAATTATAAAACTATTGCAGGAGGCTCAGACAGAGCCCAATGATATTCAAAGAAGAATCAATCAAATGATTCACTTGCAACAATCTAGAGAGGAGGTGTACAACAGGACCCAATTAATCCAGGAAAATATCAAAAAGATTCATGACAAGAGGACCAAAGAAGACAATTTTGAATTGGGTGATTTGGTTTTGAAATGGGACTCCAGAAATAAGGATAAGGGTAAACATGGGAAGTTCGACAGTCTATGGAAAGGCCCTTACACCATTCGGGCTTATAGAGGGAATAATGCTTTCCTGCTAGATAGCAATGATGGATCAGACCTGCCAAGCGAACCTGTAAATGGTAGGATGCTGAAGCATTATTTTCCGCCTCAATAGAGATATCACCAATCCATTTCCACTGTACATACCATTCCCTTTATTTTCAGTTGTGTGTCGGTGCTACTGGTCAAATGTTTGAAGCCCGAAGAGAAGGCCATAAGACATTGTTCAGTACCACCAAGTTTTTCAAAATAAGAACAAATCAATTAGCAGAAGGAACTCTGAAATAAATCTTTCAGGATATCAGAGAGCAGGTACTTGGCACTTCACGAGGAGAGTACCATCCCCAAGTGGAGCCGTTGTTATAACCCTATAATTTATAGAATCAACTAATGACTGGAAATTTATTCCTTTATTGTAATGAAGGATGCAAACACTGTTTCATTCTGCAAATTGATTTTAAAAAAAAAGAAAAAAGGAAAGAATAAAAGAGGGCTTAAAAGAAAAATAAAAATCCCCATGCAATAACAATGACTTGGTCCATACTTTTCAATCATGGTCAAGTCCTTTTTAAATTGATGCTGATAGGATTAGTGAATAAGATTTACTAAACTATCTAATCTTAGTCAAGTTGATAGGTTAGCTAGTGAATAAAATTTGATCAAACTGCCTAATCTTGGTCAAATAACCCGAGGGTAGAGTAATTTCTTAGTCCAACAGTTTAATATGGGCTAAATGACATAGGTTAGTTGGTTTTATTTTCAATAAAACATGCATGATGATTGATGTTAAATTCATGCCTTGATGTTTGATAGTGTTGTTTGTCTAACCCCATGGTGGTAAGCAGCAAAGAAAGAAAACAGTGGCAGGCAAAACACTTGCCGAAGAAAAGGAGAAGATTTGGATGGATATCTCCTAGTCCATAAATGAGATTTATCCTATGGTGAAAATCATGTTCGAACAAAAAGAACTAGTGTTGAGGAGCAGACAGGCCCTTGATAAGATAAAAAGAGAGTTGGGGGATATGCCCACTGAAGCAAACATAATCATTTGATTTCTGAATTCGAAGACTAGAGAAGAGCTAGAAGACCTGCAAATCGAAGACGAGACTGAAACCATCCTCGAAGTCAAGATAATTTTGACCAAAAGGGGGTTGATGCTGTAGCTGGAGGAGAAAGTCTAGAACATGGACGTCGGAGTTCATAATTTTTTCAGCAAAATTGATGCCTTGCAAAAGACAGGTTTTCCCAGTTGGCTGGTTTTGAACGATAAGCTAATGACCTTATATGACTACAAGCATAAGATTTCCATGGTGGTGAAGGACAATTCCAAGTTCTCGAGAATACAGGGCAATATTACAGGCAAGGCGTTCTTAGAAACCTTGCAGCCAAACCTCAGCATACAACACGATATCAAGTATATTTTTACTATCAAGTCGACATTTGCCAAGTATACATAAGTGGATGAGATCTACCGGAGAATGCTCAAAGTCACCACACCCAGTCAGGAAAGGTGGGAGGAGCTGTGCAACTTAATCGAATGATAGATGGCGTGTATCATCTAATTCATCATGCACAACATCCAAAGTCATGTGAATGACTCGCCAACGACCGTCCTAGAAAATCAGCATGAAGTTTCGACACATTATCAACAGTTTCTATATTTTTGTATTCCGTTATTTAGTTGGTTAGATTTAGCATCTTTCATGACTTGATCATTTATGATAGGATCGTTGTAACTTTTGATTATAAATACTTCAAGCTTCAAAATATGGAGGGTTGATCTCACTCCCAAGAAAGTTGAAGTGCTGTAATCTTTATCAAGGGATCTAATAGTAATAAAAGAGATATTTTCACAAGATTCATGCGTGTTAACTATTGGTGATGTGTTCTTTTCATTGTTAATGGTTTTTCTGTCTACCTCTTAACAACCTTTGGAGAATTTACAGGGTGATAACAACCTCCAATCAACCCTATTCCAATTGTTGAAGAGATAACAACAACAAAAGAGGAATCCAAATTAAACAAGAAACCAAGGAAGAGACATCGACAGGTATCCTAAGAAGGAACCATTTCAGACTCATCACCCAATAATAGCAACCAAGAAAGAACGAGGTAATCTGGATCTGAATATTTCTAATAAATACTACATAATGGATCTAGAAAAAAACATGGATTATTCGAGTCGACACCCCCAAGCAAGTCAAATCCACCCGACTTGACTCACGCATAAATCGCCCCAAGTAATGTTAGCCAATCGATTCATGCCGACACTTCTGTAGAAAATGACCCACAAAAACACAAAGAAACAAAAAGACAAGGGGTCACACAAACTCAAGGGATACAACATACTATCCCAACACATAAGTCAATCGAAAATCATCTTATCACATGGCCACCGGGTGGAACTGAAGAGATAGGAAAAATTGACCAAGAGAAACAAATGGGGAAATATCACTCGACTGAACATAGAAAACACCAATAAAAAGGGGATAACAATTAGAAAGGGCCATTGAAGAAAACAAGTCCCCCACTAGAAAATCCTCCACTTGGATGCCCTCACAAAGATCAGACAGACCTCCTATGCAAAATGAAAATAGGGACCATGATGATGTAGCTAGACAAGGAAACAATGAAAAGGATGGAAGGAATAATGAAACTAATCATGTTCATAACACACAGTTAAAAACATGGGAAACCAATATTGAAGGAAACTTTGAAAACAAGGATCAAGAGAATCAAGGAAACGACTTAGATAAACACTAGGCTAAAGACACCAACAAAAATAAAGAGCATCAAAGAATCAAAGGGATATAAAAGAAGAAGAAGAAGAACAAGACAATCCACAAAAATGATAGTATTTCAAAGGTAATCACTTTGACCGCCTTTAAACTAGTCACGTTTGCAGAATCGACTTTATAAATAGTGTTCAACCCATCGGTTTCATCCGACAATAAAATTTTCGAATTGTACAAAGAAGTCACAAAGGATTCGACTAATAGATGGAAAAGAACCATGAGAGATCGAGATAGACTCATAGAAAGAAGGAATAAGGAGAGACAAATACTGAAGGATTGTGTTCTACTTGCCAATGAAAAACATGGTATAGAAAATCTAACAAAAGGAATAGACCCATTAACAAAAATCAAAGGGTTGGTTGAAGTAGTGATTGACATAGGTGCCAAAAATCAGAAGGAAATATAGCACCTAAAGTGAGCTAATAATAAAATCAAACAGATACATAATTGAACAATAAAGAGCAATCATGATGTAATGGCTCAGAAAACAACAATGATTCTTCAGTCTGAATATGGAAAATTTAAGGAGTTTCAACAACATTTGGAAGCATTTATCTTACATGCAAAAATCCTAAACATAGTACTTAGCAACTGGCCATCATATTTTTCTATAAATTTTAGCAAGCTTAAATCCCCAAAAACAATAATTTATGACTTGAGAATAACCAGAGAATGCACCACCGACCCAAAGTCTAAACTAGCTATATCAAATCACATTACAAAAGAAAAGGCAGTCGAGGAAAACTTATCCAAGTAAGAAAGGGAGTGGTTGAGAGAAGTAAGTAAATCTCAAATAACAATGGATAACACCATCAAACATCTCAACCAAGTCAAGGGAAAATCCTAGGAAGTAGAGAAAAAGTTTGACCAGAGTCGACATCAGTTCAAGATACCCCTTTGGCAGACAAGTTGGATTATTTGGCATAGTTGAAGTCTTTGAGAATGGAGGTCCAACATTCCATTGATGAATGAAATATTTTTTTAAAACACTTCAAGAGAATGAAACCAAACATATACCGGACAACATTCGAAGTATTGCCACAACAACCTACAAAATAGTTGGGGGCCACATCATCATACCGACAAAAGTTCTAGTTCTTCAATCCTACAATATCTGAGTCAAACTTCCTGACTACTAGCCATCAATCAAGCACTTAGGAAATAGTTGTTGAAGGAACAAAAGAATCACACATGGACATGAAAACAACACCACTACCTCCAAACGTAAACTTGCATGAATGGGAAATCCATGAAGAAATAAATGGGAAAACAAAGAAGCCAGAGAAAACTCCATGATCAAGCAAGCAACACATATTTTTTTGTGTTTTTTCTTCAAAGTGCCTGTACAGTCAACACTTAAGAAAAATTTGAGTCACAAGTTGGTAGGAAAATGAAAGATTTAAAGTCCATTGGTCTGGTAGATTAAAGAATGGTTTTGAGAAATATTAGTCCAAGAACACATATCCTGCACCATTAGAATCCAACAAAAACCAATATGAAAAATCTTCTCTTCTTTCTTCTCATTCTCAAAGATTGTATGTCTCTCTCTTGTTAAAAATTATGTAACCTACTGGTGAAATCCTCTTTAGGGGCACTAGTAGGGTCTGTCAATGTTTTCTAAATGTCATAGTCACACTCCCCCCTTGATCAGGACAAGAAAGGAATTAAGGGGGGATGGGAGATGTTGTAGGGGCTAGTCGGCTCTACCAACTAAACCGATCAGTCAACCAGTATAGTCGACTGCAAAAGTTGGATATAAGAGTCGATCAAACAAACATATAAAGTCATCCAACTAGGAAGTTGACGACTGCAACTGACTAGTAACTATATTGCATGTATATATATATATGTGAATATGTAACAGAGAGAGAAGAAGGTTTTTTTATCCATATAATAAAGTGCATTCGATGGTTCTTCCATTTTGTATGCTTCCATGTGTATGTATGTGTGTTTATATATAATTCTATAACACATGTTTCTCCCTATAAGGAAATACTGGTAGCGTCTTGTACTTTCCCACATAATACAACAAAAACCTATAACTCTCACCACAACCAACCCATGGATATTCTCCGAGTCTAATTTTATGCCCATTCTCCACCTTCCATACAAGCCACCTCCCAATCAGTGGAAATGATAATACAACATCATTCTAGATAATTGAGACATTATGATAGGACTTTGAGATCCTTCTAATCCAATCCTCAGCTAATTCATACTCAATATACTTCCAAGTAACCACCTAACAACACAATCATTTTCCTAACATTAATCTCCATACATTTTTTTCTACCAATTCTTTAGCAAAGTGATGGATGTTTTCTTAATCCCCACTCCCCCATCTCTTTTGGTACTACTGTTGGATTACTAAGATGGGGGGGTGAATAAGTAATAGAGAAATTTAATCCTTTTTAACCATATAATCCAAGTGTTATATCAATGTAGAATTATCATCACTGTGAGATATACCACTGTACAACTATATCAATCTGTACCACTTGCCTGCATCCAACCTATACAACTACCTTGTAATCAATCTATACCTGAACTGAATATGTACCAACAAAATACAATAGGTACGCAACTTGTAGTGCTGCAACATGTGTATGTACACATACTATATATTATGAAGCCCGCATATGTACGCGATCAAACTGTTATGCAACCTGTGTATGCCTTCTAAAAACTAGGGTTTTCTTTCTCTGGAAAACTTCTGACCCTCTGTAACTTTTTCACATAGATCTGTAACTTGTCACTGTATCCAGATTGTAACTGTACCCTGCACATGCATCCTATAACCTTTACCCAAAGTATATATATCTCTCTCTAGTCATGTGCCATATAGGTGTGTATAATCATGAACAATTATAATAACCCTCACATGATCTAGTCATCAAACCCTTTCTGATATTTGGCCTCTCAATACATCAACCACTTCACAAATACAATATCTCAACCATGTACCAAAAAAACCCTTATCCATATTCCAAGAAATACAATATCCTCAACAAGAAGTATCAGTGATAAATATACCAACACTTTATTTCTGTAGATCTGAATTATGCAGAAGTTTCCATGCAACCACTAGTCTCTCTTAGGAGAATTCTCAAATMTCCATAACCATTTCTCATGCATTCATCAAAATCCAACTATTCATAGAAATAAGACATRCATTTTGAACCAATGGATATATCTAATGTATCTGAGCAYAGTAGAAMTTCCYGGGAGCTTGATCTCAGAATCTAGAACCTCTACATCTTCATCTCTTCAAGTTTCCATGGATTTACCAACATGTACGCACCCTAATACACTACCATCCCRCGTACGTACGCACCCTAATACACTGTCAACCCACGTACGGATCARTATGTATGCACCCTAACACATTGTCGGCCCAYGTATGCCTMAGAAACTAGGGTTTTTTAGTATTCRCTGCAATTCCAAAAATTTCACCGTCAACCCTTCGTACTACCTCAGACTTTCACAAATTCAGATGTATCAATGAGTACTTGCAATAAGACTTACACAACAAAAGATATTCAATGTGTTCAAGTGTGATTAAATGAGAGAGCCTTGCCTCTTATTTATACTTTCATGTAGCATCCCACTTTCCTTATTTTAGGGAGTTCTCCATTAACTTTATTATTTAAATAATTTCTTTTGCAAACAATTTGACTTTTTAGGGCTTCTAGATGACTCATGAGGGTCCTCCAACTTCACATGGCCATAACTCTCTAACCATGAGGAKTTATGTGACGTTCCACATACCATCGGAAATGGCATGACAATCATTATCCATCTAGGATAGTTTCACTGAAAAATTCACTGACCTTCATCTCATTATTCCACAATTAAGCATGGGTTCTCTAACCATACTTCTAGGATAACTCAATTTACAAAGCATCTTCCCATGAGGGATTTCACCATAAGGGGATTGCTTTGGAGTTCATACATTTGTACTTATTATCAACCATGACAAGACAATAATGAGTCAACTTTACATCAAACAAACTTGGGTACATTACCCAAACCTTTGTGCTACCGGAATTTTCTACCAGACTTTCTTCAAGGGTTGACATCAATGAAAACCAACCTTAATCAACAACTACAACCCTCTACCATTTGACCAGGGACATACTTCCTTTCCCCTTTTCCCTAACCATGAAAACCTATAAGTAATTATCCTTATATGTTCCAAGACACCGTTAGGAATAAAAGCTAAGGACATCGAATGGACATGAATAGCTTGTAACACATACTTCACTAATATAATCCCCCCCGATATAATCAATTATTGCACAAAACTGAGAGCCTCTTTTCAAATTTAGTAATTAACCAATCCCAGTCTCTTTTCCCCATAGTCATTAGGTTTTATGTAAAACTTGAGATACTTCGAACCACTTTGCAAATCAATCAATTGATAAGAAAAAATCTAAGAAAAAAGCCTTATATCGTCATCATTTGCACCCACATAAGAAACAATTGATTTATCAATATTGATCTTCATATCTATAGTAGTGCAATATAAGTCTAACATCTCCTTAAGAATTAGATTATCTCTTCTTGATCCATAAAAAAATATCAAGATTCCATCTACAAATAATAAATGGTAAAAATATAGAGTTCTTCCAATCTTAATTCCTCTGAAGAAACTTGATCTCTCTACCTCAATCAAAGGCCTTCTTAAGCCTTCAAAAATAATAAGAAGCAATAATGGGGATAGTGGGCATCCCTATTTAAACCCTTGTTTGGGCCTAAAAAAATATGAGGCATTTCCATTGATCAAAATATAGAAGGAAACTAAATGACACAACTCATAACCTAAATGAAAAAGTGAACACAAAACCCCAAATGTATTAGCATCAATCCTAGTTGTAACCAGCTTTCCAAATCACAGACTTTTGACAAATACAATTTAACCACCATTGCTGATAGTATCATTTTTTTATGGAATGGAAACCCTCCTGAGAAACCTTCATCACTTCATGAATTTATTTTCCTAATAAGAAACCAAATTTTTTACTTGACATTGAGCCAGATACAACCTCTTTACCCTCAAAGCTATAATATTATAAATGCAATTACATAATGAAATGGGCATGTATTCTTCAAATGAGGATGGATTATCGGACATGGAGATAAGGGTAATAAAAGTGACATTAAAAAAAGAATCTTTCTTGATGATCTATATTCCTCTATTAGTCTCTTCAGATCCTTCTTTATTACCTCATAAAATCATATGAAGGATTCAATAGGTCACCCACTAAGGCCATGACTCTTATCTTTTTTAAAACTATGAATAATCTCCTAAAGTTCATCTTTTGAGACCTCCTCCAGTAATCTCATGTTGTCATATTCATTCATAAAGTTGGAGAAAAAAGTTTTCATTTTGACCACTTCAACAATAGTGACCTTTCTCTTTTCTTTATAAATTTCACTGAATTGTTCCACCCTTGCTATAGTAATGTCCTCAAAGCTTGTAACAATAGAACCCTCATTACTTGTGACCTTCCAAATGGCGTTGACGCTTTTTTCTAGGATTGGCATATTGGTGAAAACAATTCATATATTCATCACCTTTTGAGAGCCAGAGGGCTATGCTCTTAATTCTCTAGGTTTCGTATCTATCTACTTTCCATTTTCTTTGTTCTGATTGTCTAAATTTATTGGAAAACCTACCATCTCTTGTTTTACAATCCTTCCAATTGATCCTCTACAACAACTATTTCTTGCTCATCATTTTCCTTTTTATCATGAGTCAAATATATTGTAACTTGCTTTACCTTTTTAAAATTTTATTCAAATTGAATGTATGTTGATTCTATTAGTGTCCCATCAAAGGGGACCCATTTTTCCTTTATTAATCTGATAAAGACTTCCTCTTCTAGCTAAGAGGGGTTAAATTTGAAAGGCGTTGGAGGTTTCCTCCCATATTTAGCTAGTTCTAAAAACACTAGAAAGTGTTTAGACTCACCTCCTAAACCAATCCATTTCCTTTATTTTATTTTAGAAGAAAACTATCCAATCTCTTTTAAGAAACCTATCCAATCTCTTTGAAACTATTTTAGGTTTCTTCTAAAATCAACATACATTAATATGAAATCTCTAAAATTATTAGCAGAGGGAGAAGACATAGGGTATTTTTTAAGGTTTCAAAATTTATACATAAGTATATTATTCTAGGTGACTATTTCAGTTTGAAAAAATCACATATGGATAAACATGTGAATATTCAACAAAAATCTCACAAATTTACTATTAAAACTTGTAAATTTTAGAGAATATTACCAGTTTAATCATATTATATGTTAAAAATAGGCAACCTTTTAAAGGGAAAATAACCAACTGGTGAAAATTCACCCCTAAAATATACCTTGGGGAGGACCTTCCTCTTAAAATCCCCTCACCTTTTTAGAAAAAGGAGCTAAAGACACCTAAAAAATATCCCAACCCCCATAAACCAAATTTGAAATTTCTTCCCTAACCAATTCACTGATATTATAGGATTCAAGACTAAGCCAAATACTTATGTCTAACCTATTGGCCTTTGACCAAATTTTGAGGATCATTGGTCATGTTTGACCTCCTTTTGGGACTTCGACAGGCTGTCGAAGACATAGTGCAAGTCGAAGCAGAGATCGTGGGATCTTGGCCACTTTTTAGGGATTTTTGGGTTTTGGGCTTATGTAACGGGAATAGGGATGTCGACCCATGGGTTTACCCATGTTTAGGCCCATTTTGTAATGTATAAATAGAGAGCTAGGCAATGTAGGAAGTAGTTTGATCTATGTGATTGAAAGAGGGACAGATATGTGATGTTAAGTGCTAAATGTTAATTGCTAAGTGCAAGTGGTAATTGTAATTGCTTTGTGCATACTGTGTGAGACTTGCAAATCTAAGTGCAAGTGATTGTAAGAGACCGTGGAAGGCTTTGTGCTATAATTCAGGGAAGGAGGACCTAGTAAAGTGCGCAGATCTCCTGTCCTCTGTGGAGTAAGATATCATGGCTCTGTGCATGTAGAAGATTGATAGAAAGAAATAAAGAAGAAGAGTTGGTGGACGTAGCCCTAGGGTGGGTGTTAACCACATATATCCTGCGTTTTGATTGCTATGTTCTTTATGGTTTTTCTCTTGTCTATATGATTGAATGCTTAGTGCACTGATGAATTCTTAGAAGGCTCTAATATGGTAGCTTAGTGCTGAATAATGTGAATAAATGTTAGATATGATCTATGTTGGTATGCTTAGTACTTGAATCTATTGGATCTGTATAAATACTGTGCTTTCTATTATTAGGGTTTAGTTGCATTATAAACTAAGGATGAATATTAACGAACTGTAACTGCTAAGTGTTTCATTAAGGTGTTACAATCACAGATCTGTGTCCCAGCTAAGGTTGCAGACATTGGAGTCCTGCAACCACCCCTGCCTCTACCTCGGGTGAGACTTCATCTGCTTCACAGGTGTTGCTGAAAGGGCTGGTAGTTAGGGTTTTGTTGGTGCATTGTTGTAGCGTTGAACCCTGGGTCTGCCCCTGTGCCAAAAAATGGTTCTGTTGTCACGACCTGAAACTGTGATTGTTGGGAACTGAAGGAAACAAAGAAAGATCTGTGAGTATATCTATTGCCTTAGTGCGCAATATTCTACTTGACCTGTAAAGATCTGTGCTAAGAAGAGAAGTCAGATCAGAATAAAAGAGGTAAGATCTCGAAGCTTTGTGCTCAGATAAAGGTAAGAATAGTGAAAAGTTTTAGATCTGGAAGTTTTAAAGGTAAGAATAGTGAAAAGTTTTAGATCTGGAAGATTTGTGCTCTGTTGAAATTAAGATTAGTGGAAATTTTTGTTTTAAGAGTATGGATCTAGGTATGTTTGATAAATGTTATCCTATTCTGAAAATTAGGGCACAACTAGAAGAGATAAGGTTTGATATGAGTATATTTGATAGAAATAATCAAAGATATGTTATTCCTATGCATAGAAATAATGTTTGGACTAACAAATGGATGCAGGATCCCAGAAAGAATTTTTTCCAGGTTAGTTACTATGATCCTAGTGTGAAGTATAGGAAAGGCTGGGGATAATTTAAGAAAAAAAAGAGGATTATCCCTTTGTTACAGTTTCAGAAGACCGAGACATATTGCTAATGAATGCCCTGGAAGAAGACCTAGTTGTATTTGTTGTAAAGCTATGGACCATGAAGTTTTAGATTGCCCTGGAATGATTGCTAAGATTGACAAAATGAATATGAGACAAGAAAACCTTGAGAAAGGTCACGAAACTGAGACCATGGCAGAACCCCAGACAAAATCAAATATTGTACTATTGCAAATGAAAGAAACCCTGAATAATCACGGAGATATCAACTTATCAAAGATCTTCAAAGAAAAAGAATGCATAGAAGAAAGAATAAGAGACTTTGACATAGACTGTGTTCTATATGAGGAAACACATGTAAACATCATGACAAAAAGAACTTGGGAATATTTAGGAAAGCTTGATACGACTCCTTCATTGGGAGGAATAGGATTACTCAGGGGAAAGCTGATAACCCTATGTGGAAGACTCACCCAGGTATCTATGAGTGCTCATGGAGCTTTGACAGAGGAAGATTTTGAGGTTGTTATATTCATTGAGAACAACGCTCCATTTATTATGTTATTAGGAAAAACTTGGATTGAGAAAGATCAGACCAGAAGAAAAGAAGAGGAGGCCCTAGAACAAACAAAGAAGGAATTAAAATATTTCATGACTAGGAGGATAACATACTTGATTGCAGAACGGGAGGAGAGATCGAAGCTACTGAGAACTAGAAACTTGGATCACAAAGTTGAAAGAACACAAGAATATTCACAGACGAGTAGAGCACCTACCCCAGATAGAGAAGAAATATTACTCTCTAATCCTATGAAAGAATCTCAACAATGCGAAGCTGCTATGCCAAAAGAAGACAAGAATAATAATGAAAAGAGGAATACAGAGATGAAGATCACCTGGAAGAAGGCTAGAAAAATCAATAAGAAGAGAGAAAAGGTCAAAAAGTTACAGAAGGGCCCAGAGGGAACTTCGCAGAAGGAAAATTTGCAAAATTGGAACTTCACCTGGATATCATAACAACGCCCCATGGCACTTCGCCATGGCAAAGTGATATGACCGTTGGAATCATTATAACCATTGGACCGACATTTAAAAATGGTTAGAACAACATTTATGAACAAAAATCTCTCCATTGGACCATTGGGACTGCGCCACAACGAACATAACTGCACTGATGGAAAACTTCTTATCCATTGGAGAGATTCGTTACATCGTGTCTACTTAGTCTATCGACTTTTTCACCGAGAACACTTTTTCAAACTGTATCATAGATAATAAGAGAACCCATTGCTACTTTGTTGTTCTTAGTAAGATAGACACTGATTCTGTTGCTTTGAGAACTCATCCATCCACCCGAGTTTTCTGATCGAGAGCGTGCATGTCAGACGAGCTCAACACTGTGGAGAAGTCAATTGAGGAATTTTTAATTGATATGATGGCCGAGAGAGTGATGTCCACAGGAATTCAAGCTTCATCGACGCGAGTGCAAGCCTCTCCGTCAAATTCTCATGAATCTGGACCATCTCGACCGATAGTAGAGAAGAGAACCAAGCACAAAGATGATCTAGAAAACACGAAGTTAATCCCGACCATCTTACCCAACTACATCCCGACTCTGGTTGGTGAGGTGAGTCGTGACAATGTCCCTAGGGACTTTGATTACACCATGGTTACTGCGTACCTCCTGAAGGAGATACATGTTGTCAGAACTCAGCGGGATAAGATCGCGACGTTGAATTTCAACAACTTCAACCTAGGTGACCGCAAGAATTACAACATGCTTGCTCCTTACAAGTATATGACCAGGACAAAGGGGAAGAACTCAAAAATAATTCCCCATCCATGGACTATGAACCTCGCGTAGTCTACCCTCTTGAATGTGATGAAGATCCCACACATTGGAAGGCACCAAGAGGTTAATGCCTGTGTTAAGATTTTTCTATCATGCTACCATGGCAGATACTTATGGATAGATGAAGGCATTACAATCGATATGATGTTGATCCATAGGATCACCATATTGAGCATGCAAGGACCTGACCCGCAAGACTTCTACCTAGGGAAGGCTTCCAACCAAGCCCTGGCACAGAGAATTAAGGACACTTACAACGATGTAGAAAAGGGAACGCGAGGCTACAAGGTAGCTTCCATCCAGAATGGCGTAGTGTGCCTGGCCTTCCAGCTGATCCCAGGGAAGGTAGTGAGGAGGAACTGACCTACACAAGTCACAGGATTCATTGTTGACCTAGCTGGGAAATATGTAGAAGGACTCCAGATGAACTGGGTGAAGAACTTGGTCAACCAACTGGAATTAGATTGACGCGAAGCTCAAGATCAGGGCTATGAGTTCCACTTTAGCTGGATCCCGATCCTCATCTCATTTATCTTTTGGAAAATGCTAGAAGGTGTGACCTTCTCGACCATTGAATCGTTCGAGATGCCCGATGCAAAGTTCACCACGCTTTGGTACTCGAGCGATATGGGAAAACAGTGGTAGTCGAACGCGGTATTTCATACCTATTATCTCCAACTGAAGAGGGTTATTGAAGCTGTCCCTTGCATGACGCCGAACACCCTGCATCAGTTCTGACCCCTCATGAAGTTCCGCACAGATCGACACTTCATTTATATCACCGCGTGCATAGATGAGCACAAAGAAGAGATTCAATCATACTACAAGCTCACAGAGGAGGACCTTGAAGAGATCACCAAGGACTGGTCTGTAGAACTCCTCATCCCCACAGACCCCACAGAAATGTCAGATCCTGAACTAATCGGCAGCCCTGAGGCCACTCATGAAGCAAAGGATCTTCTTGGACCCAGCAGAAGGAATAAGACTAAAGAGGTCCAAAAATTGAGCAACGCATATGAAGGAACTACTTCAGTATCACCTGTACGAGGGGGTGATGATGAAGTAGAAGAGATAAATGTCAAAGAGGACCAGCAGAAGCAAGGAGAAGTAACATCGCCTAAGGACCCTACTGATGAGGTTTATCCCTTGAAGAAAAGGAAGGTTTCTCCCATGAAACCCACTTCCTGAAAGAAATCTAGAGCCACCTTGACTAAGATGCAGACTATGCTCACTGTAATGACTTTGAATTTATCATCGCCACTGTAGAAAATGCTTCGCAGGACATCTTGCAGAAACATGAAGCCAAGAAGGAGGAGATGTATGATAAAATTGAGGTTGAACTCAGATGGGTACAACAGGCCCTTCAATCGAGCCGCGTAGTATCCACTGCGCCCCCACCATCAGAAGCACCTGGGTTGGGATATGAGCCTTCTAAACTCCGCAGACTAGCTAATGCGACCGAAGCTCACCTTCATCACATACAAGAAGAAACCGAACAAGACATAGAGGCCCTAAAGAAAGTACAAAAAGTAGTCATAAAGAAACGTCGATTTGAGCAGCAAGAGAAGGTTTCCCTCCAAACTAAGTTTGAAGAAGAGAAAGAGCAGATCCAACAAGAGAAAGAGAAATTGCTCACATAGTAGGTGGGAGTAAAAGAAGCAGTCAACAGATCACTTCACTCTGTGATATGATTAGATAAAAGGGAGGAAGACCCAGTAGAACATCAAGTAGAGCAGCTTGCGGAAGCTATCCAACAACTTCAACAGAGAATCGTAGACCTCGAGCTATGAGCAGTTCCAAGTACCCCACAGGATGTGCGAGATCAAAGAGAAGCCACTACCCGGAGCACAATCGAGAGGATCAGAGCATTCACTCTGGAATGCAAACAATTAAGTGCTCACAACACACATAATTATGTTAAGGTCCTAACCCGCACATAGGTAGATCAATATATTCGGATGTAATAAAGGTCAATATTAATAAGACCTTTCAATAAAATAGAATAAGGCGGATGTAAGAAGACCTAATAGAAGCTTCCGCTTCTAGAAGGATCT
>ML813824.1:61100-95798 GCA_009831015.1 Picea engelmannii | reverse complement strand
TTTTAGTGCAATGGTGTCATATGAAGTCAAATGAAAACTATATTTGGATTGGGTTTAGTTGGCACATATCCCCATGTGTCCACCAAAAATTAGTTTAAGATTTGCATGTATGACCCTTAAAAACACATAATGGTTGTAGATGAAAATTTACTAAAAATCAGCCATACGATGTCCTTTGGCACTCAAATTTGCATAGCAGGTAGATGACATCAATATCCATGTGCTCGTTAGATTTCAAAGTTGGATTCACTTGTTTCTTTCCCCAAAAGGTGAAATGGTTGTAGATTAAATTCTGGTAAACCTAGGCCATACAATGTTAGTTGGCACTCAAATTCTAACAACATGTAGTAGACATCAATATCCACATGCTCACCAAACTTCAAAGTTAGATTCATCTATTTCATTCCTCATAAGGTGAAAATACATTCAAGTCTTAAAATTAATATTGTGAAATTTGGTTGCTATAATCCACTTTCTAGAATGAGCCATTATGAGAAGGCCATTGAGCTATGTTTTTAGGATTACTTGAGGCTGTCATATTATGTCTTTAATGCTAAATTATTGTATTTAAACAAGTTCACACTTCCCTTGTTTATATTCATCTCCTTGAAAGAATTAACTAGTTAATTATCCCCCATACCCTTGTCAAATGATGTTTTTTGTGCATGAAAGGTTTTGGCATCCATTGTGAATGTTCTTAAGGTTTTGAATGAGATGATTACTTCTGTTATGAGTTGGTTTGTTCCATGATTTAGTCCTTAAATGACCTCCCTGAAAGGAAGAAACCCTCATTTCCCCCTACGCTTGAAGATATGTGAATGTTATGCATAGTTTGTTATTAAACCTTCATGAACTTCATGAATGACCTTAATTTTTCTTTTGAGATATATACCTTTGTCATGGAATTGATTTTATCTTTATTTGGACTCAAGGCTAGTGGTAATTATGTTACAAGGCTTTGAGACATTTTATGTAACCACGCATGTGTGTAAGATGAGGCAAGGAGCATGTAGATGAAAGATTATTTCCCCTACATTTATAATGACTTTGATGATCGTGGAATCATAGTTTTAATCATTATGTAAGGTATTACAAACATGAACTTAAGGACATGAACCCTAACCCTAGATTGACTTCCTTGGAAAAGAGAACAAATTCTCTACCTAAGAGAATCTAGGATATTGATGAGTTGAGTTAAGTGAGTTAAATGGTAGAGTTGATTATGAAGCAAATGTTTATGTTTATGGGAATTTGAATAGGTCATGTATTCTTCATTTTTCCATCATGGAAATGTGTTATCTGGAAAAAATTTAAATGCCATTCCTATTTGAGGAGAGATCTAGAATCTGATTTTTGTGGTCTAGATGAATTATTAGATAGATTGCATTTAGATATTGAAAGCCTAACTCGTGTTGATTGATATAAAATACAAACTCTATCATAGTGAATCAAGAGCATGGTTTTTTTGTGTTGTAAATGTTCTTAATTGTTGTACTCTGATTTGCATATTGATGCCTTCATTAAACTTTTTGACCAACACACCCCTCTTTTGATGTTGATAATGTAGGTACATTACAAATTGGTATTAGAGGCTATGGTTACAACACTAGGGGATATATGGACTTAAAGGAAAATGAATGACAATGATTTTGGTTCCATGTTAAGCTAACATGTTATTATTGTTACACAAAGACTAATGTTCAATTAGATTTGTAGGGGACCAATGTTATGTAATTGAGAAATTATTGCCATGGAGGATATGAAAAATCCTCAAGTATCTAAAGTAGAGATCATAGGAAAAAATAAAAAAGAAACAAAATCTAATGGAAGGACATATATTGAAATCCCTCCAAACATGTTAGAGACCATGAAAAGTTTGAAGGAAGAACTTCAAATTTGTAGAGAAAACAATGAAAAGATTATCAAATCTCGGGAGGAAACAATCAGTTAAATGACACCCTATTGCAAAACTTGACAAAACTTTAGACGAAAATACACCAAGGACATGTTTCAGGCAATGTTGGTGAGAGTCGTTCAAGGAAAAGATCTCAAAGTAACAAAGAGAAGATCTCCAATGATGGGACATATACACGATCTGACTCATTTGGCAAAGAAACGACTACTTTTGAAGATTCAATTGTTGGTAGTTGAAAAAATATTCCCATAGAATGAGGAAGAAAGGGAATTCTAAAGATTACTTGCAGGGATAATTTAGAAAAATGAAATAACCTACCTTTGATAGTGAGGTTAAATATGGTCAAGAAGTCAAGGCTTGGCTTCTTGGGATCCATAAATACTTCCAAGTACATGACTACTTTGGAAACATGAAGGTTAGAGAGGTTATCTTTAATTTGAATGGGAGAGCATCTATTCAATGGGATAATCTTAGATAGGAGAAGAAAATCAATGACAGGAAGCTTACTTGGAAGTATCTTAAAAGGTACTTTCAAAATAAATATATTTTAGATAACTATTATGATAACAAGGTCAAAGAATTCCACGACTCGAAGCTAGGATATATGACTATGGATGAGTATATGAACAAATTCTTGGAGATGCAGCAATATGTCAAGTATAGCATGGATGAAAAGGTAAAAACTCAACACTTCTTAAGTGGGTTGCCTCAATATTACAAACATAGGATTGCATTCGATGAGCCTACAAATATTGATGAGGTAATCATAAAGGCAAAATATTGTTATGAGAAGTATAAGAATAAACTAGAGATCAATAAGGTATGGAAGCAACAAAAGAAATAAGTGGTTGAACAAATAAACAAATGATCGAAACCCTCTCCATATAGAAATGAGCCAAGGAGCTTCCAATAGATTTACCTGACTCAAAGTGGGAATAAACTAGTTGAATCAATGGGAAAGAGGCCAAGAGAGACCCTAAAATGTTGGGGATGTGGAGGATATCTCTTACTCGGGAATTGTCCCCATAGACAAGAGGACAATAGGGATATCCACAGCCTCCAATAGGATACAACAACCAATGACACAAGAACGATAATTCCTAGAATTCATGCTATCTTGGAAGATTGACAAACAAACCACCAAGCATCAATGGTGGAAGTTGAAGGTAAGATTCCTAAGTAATCAATTTCTATTTCGATTGATCCAGAATATAGTCACAACTATATTTCACCTAGTAGTTGACCTATATGTTCTTCAAAATTGCAAGCATAAGAAATAATTGTTAATGCAATTGGCCACATGAACAAAAAGAAAAGTAAGTGAATTGGTGGAGACATGTCCATTGAAAATTAATGGACTATCCACATGGGAAAATTTGAACATTTTTCCACTTGGTTCATATGATGTTTTGATTGGTATGGACTGGTTGGAAGCACATATGGTAAAACTTTATTGCTACAACAAAATTTTTGACTATATAGATGGGGATGGAAATCCAAAAACAATAAAAGGTATTCTAAAAACCATTTCCATAAGACAAATTTCATCCTTACAACTGAAGACATGTTTAATAAAGGGACATTAATTGTATGCAGATCATGTGTTGGATTCAATAGAAAGCAACAGACCAAAGTTGGAAGACTATCCAATACTACAAGAATTCAAAGGTATGTTTCCATATGAGATACCTGGTCTGCTTCCCAAGAGGGATATTTGACTTCTCAATTGATCTCACACCTAGAGTTGTACCTATATCCAAGGAATATTATAGAATGAGTACTATTGAACTAATGGAATTAAAAATGTAGGTGCAATAGTTGTTATAGAAATGATACATCAGACCAAATGTGTCTCCTTGGGGAGCACCTATTTTGTTTACAAAGAATAAAGATGTGAGCCTCAAATTTTGCATAGACTATAGACAAATGAACAAGGTTACATTGAAGAACAAATACATGTTGCCTTGGATTGATTCTTTGTTTTACCAAGTAAGAGGGGCAAAGATGTCCTCGAAAATTGAATTGAGATCATGATACCATCAAGTAAGAATCAAAGGTGAAGACATGTATAAGACAACTTTCAGGAAAAGGTATGGTCATTATGAGTTTGTGGTAGTACCATTTGGACTTACCAATGCACCAATGACATTCATGTGCCTTATGAACAATGTCTTGAATAAGTTACTATTTGGACAAGTTTGTACTTGTCTTTATTGATGAAATTCTTATCTACTCAAAATCTAAAGAAAAACGTGAGGACCATCTCATAATGGTTTTGTAAATGTTAAGAGATCATCAACTGTATGCAAAGTTTATTGAGTGTGACTTTTATAAAAAAATATATCCATTACTTGAGACACGTCATCTTAGAAGAAGAAATAACAATGGATCCAAAAAATATTAAGGTCATAATGAGTTGGCCTACTCCTAAAAATGTGAAAAATATAAGACCTTTTATGGGTCTTGCAATTTACTATCAGAGGTTCATTAAGGGATTCTCCAAGATTGTTTACCCAATAAATTCATTGGAAAATAAAGAGGTAAAGTTTTTATTGTCTCAGAAAAGTGAGGAGAGTTTTCAGCAATTGAAACATCTTCTTACCAGTGCTCTAATTTTGAAAATAATGGACCCAAGCAAATTTGTTACATTGTGCATAGATGCATGTGGAGAAGAACTTGGTGGAGTTCATATGCAATAAAACCACGTGATATGCTATGAATTTAGAAAGCTAAAATACCATGAGAGGAATTATGTTACCCATGATCTAGAACTTACTACTATAATTCATGAATTTATGATGTGGCACCATTACTTGATAGGCAATAAAAAAAAAATTATGACAGGTCACAATGGGCTTAAGCATTTATTTGATTGGGCACACTTTAATTCCCTACAATCTAGGTGGTTGGCTTTCCTTGGTGAATATGACTTTGAGAAAGAAAACAAAGTATCAGATGCACTTAGTAGAAGCGTGAAAGTGATAAATACCATTAGTGTGTGTGAATCTGATATAAAGACTAGAGTGAAATAAGTTGATATGTAACCTATCGTGGATATTCCACTGGAATAGTTCGTCACAACAGATCTGATAAATAAAACTGAAATCTACACTATGAAGGTTAAATTCCTTTAGATTCCAAAATCTTTAGTTATTGATTTTTTGCTTATGCATGCAATAGATAAAACATGGAAAATGGAGAACAATAAAATACAATCACACACCATCCAAAAAATAACACAAATATTTTCTTTGGGAAACCCTTACGGGAGAAAACCCAGCTAGAAGGTGAGGTTGTTTTATTCTCTTTTCTCTAGTATGGAAATGATGCAAGTACAAAGGAGAAGACACTCTCTACAGAGTTACTTAAGACCTATGGCTTGTTAGGCTGCTACAAAGCGTTAACCTCCTTTTTTATGCTCTCTAATTTCCCACTCCTAGTTATTATGCTTTGTTATGGAACAAAATGCAATAACATAGAATGGAACTCCTTCTCCTCCTAGAACCCTAGTAGTTAACATAGTCAGATGGCCATATAGGGTTAGGGTATTGACTTCCTCAACCCTCCATTAGTGATCAAGTTTGGACCTTATAAAGTGTTCTAGAAAATACACTACCTGGCTAGCCCCACATGTTTAAGTAATGGGGGTTGGCGTTGCATCCACTCGCACCATGGTGATCAATATGGTAGGTCAACTTCCGGGAAGCATAACTTTCACATACAATTTCCGATTTAGGCAATTTTTGCATCGTTCGAAAGGTCTTAGTGTGTAAAATATAAAATCTTTCTTGGACCATAAAAAACTGTCATTTGATGCCTCAAAATGGATCCGAAATATTTTAGGTGTTTTTTTGGAACCAAATTTCCAAATTTGGTCCAGCCACCAAATGGCCTTGCAAGTTGATTCCTCCAATTTGTCCACCCAAAAAGTAATGAGATAGATGATAAATAATATAATGATCCAATCCGGATCATAATCTCTTATGGATGATGAACACTTCATCCAAGTAAGAAATGGTTTGCAACGAGAACAACTTGAATATAATTATACATATTACTATATGAATTAAGAAGGACCATTGAACTATAAGAATAGGTCGTACATTCCTAACTCAACAGAGCTAGAAATCATCATCATGGATGGAATATATAATAAATCATACTCAGAACATCTCAGTTATCAAAAGATGTTTGTTGCAATAAGGAAACAAAACTTTTTCCCTTAAATGAAATGAGATGTTGCATAATATATGGAAAGATGTCTTGAATGTCAATAGGTTAAAGTTGAACATCAACATCCAATAGGCTTGTTACAACCTTTGTCACTTCCAAAATGGAAATGGGAAGTAATAACAATAGACTTTATCAGAGGGTTTCCCAAAACAATAAAACAATATAATGCTATTATGGTTGTAGTTGATAAACTAAGCAAGGTTGTCAATTCATTCTCATAAAGTTATCATATAAAGAAGTGAACATTGTATAAATTTTGATGGGCGAAATTTTCAGAGGGCATGGGATTCCTACTATAATCATATCAAATAGAGATCCAAATTCTACATGAAAATTTTGTGAAAGGATAGTTTGAAGGATTGGGTACTAAGTTAAACTTTGGTAATATTTATCATCCATAAATAGATGGCCAAACTGAGAGGACCATTCAGATACTTGAAGACATGCTTCACATGTACATTGTGAACAAACCAGCTAAATGGGAGGATTACTTACGCCTTGTAGAGTTTGTTTATAACAATGGTTACTGACCACCATTGAAAATGAGTCCTTTTGAAGTTCTTTATGACAAAAGATATAATACACTAGTAGGCTAGGATAATCCAGTGAACATAATGATGCCTAGGATAGAAATTCTCAAGGAGATGGAACAAGAAGTCACTAGGATCATGCAAAATTTGAAAACAACTTAGGAAAAATAGAAAATTCATGCAGGCAAGAATAGAGTGCATAAGAATTTAAAATTGGGGAACATGTTTACCTCAAGGTTAAACCAAGAAGGAGTTCCCTAAAACTTGGAAAATATGTCAAACTTGCACCTAGATCATATGGACACTTTAGGATCCTAGATAGGTTAGGGCTAGTAGCATATTGGATTGCATTTGTTGATAAGATTAAAGCACATAACATTTTTCAAGTTTCATTGCTTAAGAAATATATGCATGTCCTAACCGTGTAATTGATTGGGTTGTAATCCAAGTGGAACCAAAGGGAGAGTTTCAACTAGATGAAGCTACTTGACATATGGAGGATGCCATCAACATCCATTCCTATTTTAGTCTTAAACATTGTTGAAATAAAAGAACAATGAAGGTGGTGTTATTTCAAGGGGGAGGGGATGTAATGTATTGGTTTTGACCCTTTGGAATGATCTAAACTTATTTATGTATATGTTAAAATGTTTTTTATAGATACTTTTATTAATATGTCTTATTTTCACTATGAGGTAGACATTCCATGGTGATTTTTAATACTTGTACACATTAACATTTGAAATTAATCAAATATCCAAGATGACGAAAAATGAACACCTAAAGAGGTTATGTTACCATTAGAGGGGAAAGATGAGTGGATCTAATAAAATGTTTATATTCCTAGCTACCTATGATTCATATGCCTACTTCTCCTACACACCATGCCATTATATTAACCTTCACTCTATTATAATGTTGACGTTGAACCTAGCCTATAGTCTAATTGGAGATAGAAAAATGGACCTAACCATTTGCTAGATTTAGGTATCCACCTCCCACATCCTTGCAACTTGTCTCCTACATTCTTGGAACTAGGAAGTGTTGGAAAATGACTCTTTCTTACCATCCTTCACTCATGCCAAGAGAGAATATTTGATTTGGGAAGGAGGGGGTTCTTTTTGGAAGCACTCGAAAGAGAAAAATAGAATCTTCATCTTGGAAAAATAGAGTTGCCATACTATGGGATTGAATGTCCCATGAAAGAAAGCCATTATGACCTTATGAAGAAGATAAGGATAGGAAACCATATAGAATATGAAGAAAGGACTAATGTGTAGCAATAGAGGCCAAGTTGATTAGAGAGACATCATTATAATCCTAGGGGAAAGTTCATCATAAAATTATCCAAAACCAAGAGAAATGATATTGGAGTTAAATCTGAAAGTGGATAGTCATTTGGAGTCTCTATACACACACTAAAGAACACTAGAGGGAAGAGAACTTCTAAGGAATTGTTGAGGAAAGAAGGGAGTTTCTTCCTTGTGCTATGTGGAGAAGGTATCGTGAATGTCAAAGTGGTCTAACTAAAAGATTGATAAAAATACTCAACAATGGGATGCTTGGTTGATCTTTTATGCTTTTGGCATGGGAAGAGTGACTCGATAGAGTTTTGAATTTTTCTTCTTTACCTTGTGGTCTCATAGCCCAACTAGGGGGTGGCATCCACAAAGGGTTTCCTATAGTTGGGTGGAAAATTGCTCACACTTAATCAATTGCTTGGAATCTAACTCTTGGAAAAGATAAGTACCTCTTCTTTGCTCTAAAATTTATTATTATGTGGTGTTTGTAACCTTGATGTGTAAATGGATAAATGCATTGAAATTTCGTGTAGGTTTGATGAGAGAATGAATCTAAATTTATATTGTGTGCAAACTGTTTGAATAAATTCATTGTGCATACAAGTATAAAAAATAGGTTCATCTTTTTGGTGCAATGGTGTCATGTGAAGTTGAATGAAAACTAATTTTGGATTGGGGTTAGTTGGCACATATCCCCATGTGTCCACAAAAAAATAGTCTTAGGTTTCTTGTATGACCCTTAAAAAGGAAAAATGGTTGTAGATGGAATTTTGCGAAAAAACAACAATATTATGCTCATTGGCACCCAAATTCTAACAACATGTAGTTGACGTCAATATCCACGTGCTCACCAAATTTCAGGGTAGATTCATCAATTTCATTCCCCAAAAGGAAAAATGGATGTAAATGAAAATTTGTTAAAACTTTTCCATACGATGTTTGTTGACATTCAAATTTCAACAACATGTAGCTAACACCATTATCCATATTCTCACCAAATTTTAGAGTTAGATTCATTTGTTTTATTCCCCAAAAGGTGAAAATATAGTCATGTCTTATAGTTAATGTTGTGAAATTTGATTGTTGGAAGTCACTTTCTAGAATTAGCCTTTATGAGAAGGCCATTAAGCTAAGTGTTGAAAAGTACCAAGGGTGTCGTAGTATGTTTGTAATGCTCAATGATTGGATTTGAATGAGTTCACACTTCCCCTTCTTTATACTCATTTCCTTGAAAGAAGTAACTACTTAATTACCCCCCACACCCTTGTCAAATGATGTTTGGTGTGCATGAAAGGTTTTGGCATCCATTGTAAATGTTCTTAAGGCACCAAACAAGATTATTACTTCTATTATGAGTTGGTTTGTTCTGTGATTTAGTCCTTCGATGATCTCCTTCAAGGGAAGAAATCGTCATTTCCTCCCCACCCTTGAAGATATGTGAATGTTATGCATGGTTTGTTATGAAACCTTCACGACTGACCTTAATGGTTGATGTGAGTGATCTATAAACTGCCATGGATAGTTCATCACAACATGTCTAATAAAATATTGAAATCCTTACTGTGGAGATTAATTTCCTTTAGATATCAAATTCTTTAATTATTGTTTTTATGCTTAAAATGTATGAAATAACTGAAATGCAAAAAATAGAGAACATAAATAAATACTCACACACCATCCATAAATAAACACAATATATAACCTAGGAAACCCAATATAGGAGAAAACCCAGCTCGGAGGGGAGGTCACTCTACTCTATGATGCAAGAGCATCTTTGGTTCTGGGCAATCCACATCACCCAAAAACATTTCAATTATGTAAAAGTTAGTTTAGGACGAATAAGGATGGTTGCAACTCTACTCTGAAGCTCATGTTGTTACTTCTTGTTATAATTGACAATGATGCAACTCCACACTATAGGATTTGTGTTGCAACTCGTTGTAACTCAAATGCTACATCTCCACGCTATAATATTTGTGTTGCAACTCCACGCTACAGGAATTATGCTAGAATTTTTAAGCTACTACTCAATGTTCGGATTCCAAATTCAGTCCATGTGACTCATGAATATTAAGTGCCAAGTGGAAATCATTGGTGAAGGAAGAGGAAACAAAATTGAATTGGGAAACGACTGAGTAGTGAAAAATCGTGACTATTCATCTTCCCAACAGAAGGGGAAACAAATTGATAGACATGAACAACATAAAAAGGAAGAAGAAAGATGTTGAGGGGGTTCGTTCGATCTAGAAGAAAGGAAAGTTTCTCTGTGTTTCAATTGAAGTGGTCGATATCATCATAGAGAAGGAGATCGAGCAAAGGCGGGGTAATATGCAGAAGAAAAACACAATAAATCAGTTCTAGTCTAGCGAGGAAATATGGATTTCTCGATTACATTGTAATGAGAGACATTATGCAATAATAATAAAGGCAGGGATTCACAACTTGTTTGTGTTCTTGGTGCGTGTTCAAACATGAGTTTTGTTGTGTTCTTGTTGTGTGTTCAAGAAGGATTCACGTTAAATGAATTAGATGTTGCATGTTCAAACATTAGTCCCATTGTGCATTATGAAAGCATAGCATAGGTTTTAGAATTGTTGCATGTCCATGTGCAGCACCAAGTGGTATCAAAGCAGGACCAGGTTCCTGAGTTGTGAGAGTACAATGCCCAGAGGTAAGGCATGTGAATATTGGTCTGATTGAGGGATGCAACACAACTCATAAGTATGCCACCACCAAGAGAAGGAGTAGCATGAGGAGGTGCGAGGAATAGGGAACTCGAATAATCAAGAAGAAGAATAAAAGAGTTGGATAATAGAAGAAATGGAGAAGCTGAGTTAGATTATGAATTTGAAGAAGAGATTGAAGTTGAACAAAATGTCAAGGAAGGAGACCCAACAACGCATTTGATATCCTTCTTGAGCAATAGAGGTAGCGTGAGGGTTGAATTTTTGTGCTATGATGGTAGTCTTAAGGCTTAAACTCTTATAGATTGGATAGGAGAACTCGAAAGATACTCCGAGTATGAGAATGTTCAAGATCCAAATAGTGTTTGTTTTTCCATTACGAAGTTGAAAGTACATGTTACAATTTGGTGGGATATACTGTAGAAAGACAGTGTAGATAAAAAATTAAAGAGCATTAAAACTTGGAAGAAGATGGTTAGTAAAATCAAAGAGAATTTTTTACCTGTTGACTACCAGCAAAACTTGTGTAAACAAGTACAAAATCTCAGGTAGAAAGAGACATTCGTGCGTGAATATACTGAAGAATTCTTCAAGTTGTCACTCGGGTCAGGGATAAAAGAACTAGAGTATCAGAGAGTAGAAAGATATGTGAATGGATTGAAATACCAGATTCAGGATAAGATGAGTACACGTTACTTTCAAAATGTAGACGAAGCCTACCAGGTTGCTTTGAAAGTGGAAGAAAAGATTGACAGAAGATTACGGTATAAGTGTTGGAGTTACTTCACACACACCTAGGATTTATTTTTCCTAAGGTTTTTCCTTATTTATTAGTCATAATTAGTCATTATCCAGTCTCCTATATTTTAGGGGAGAATATTCCACCTGGATAATATTCTCTTTCAGTTGACACTTTAGTTTGACTAGTTGAGTTAAGTTTAGTTGTTGCATTGGTTTTGTCACCATGCAATATTGGGATCATCACCAACTAATGCACACTTTCCTTGGGATCATCACCAAACTGGTGCATTACCCTTGTTTCCTTGAGTTAACTCCTCACTACTCTTTGTTCAGTTAGTTAACTAAAGACTAGTTGACTAGTTAACTCAACTAGGTGGCAGTTCACTCTCATAACTGCCTGAGATAATAGACTTGGTGGCAATTCACTCCCGTAACTGATGGTGTGTGTCCAGATCACTCTGGACCACCACTATGGCTCATTATTTACTCATGTATCCTATATCTATTATAAATTATTCACTCTTTGAGTGTGGAAACGGTTAATGAGAATTCTTCCATTCTTTCTCTCCTTCTTCTTCTTTATTCTATTCTCTTTGCAAATGTGTGTATCATTGTTTAGCTAGATCTATTATGTGCAGGTTCAACACATTTACAAGAAGTTCTAGGGAAAGGGAACAAGAGGCAGAGGCAGAGAAAGTGCTACTAAAGACAATGAGAAGGAGGATGAGGCGACCAACACAAAAAATACAAGAGGAGGAAGAAGTGTTGGTAAAGGAAGAGGTTTTGGTTGCGGTAAGTATGTAATTACATGTTATAATTGTGGAATAGAGGGTCACAAAGCATCAGAATGTCCAGAGAGGCAAAATGAAGCAAGAAAAAATGAAGCTAGGATGAAATTCACCCAAGCAGATGAGACAATAGCCATTGGTGGGAATGTGGAAGTTCTCCAGCAAGAAAAAGGAAAAAACCTGATGTTGAGAAGAGTATTACTCAAGCCTAAGACAAAATAAGCAGAAGAACCTGAACAAAGAAAGAGAGTGTTCAAAACTAAATGTAAAATTCATGATAAGTTTTGTCATCTTGTCATAGATGGAAAGAGTACAGAAAATTTGGTATTCACTGAAGTAATGGAGAAATTGAAGTTGAAAAGTGTTCCACATCCTAATATGTATCGAGTTTCACGGTTGCAAAACGGACAACAAGTGACTGTGGTTGAACAATGTTTATTGAGTTTCTAGATTGGAAGTTTTGGCTAATAAGTTTTATGTCACGTGGTAGAGATGGATGCATGTCATGTATTTCTTGGGATACCATGGATGTTTGACAGAAAGGTATTCCATGATGGCAAAGAGAATTCATATGAATATTTCAAGGATGGACAACGTTATAAGTTGGTACCAATGTTAGAAAATAATATGGACAATGGTAACAACAAAGGGATGGACAACAATAACATCAAGGTTATGAACAACAATAACAACAAAGTTAAGAACGAAAGTAAAAACAAGAATATGCATGGTAGTAATAGTCGAATCATGTTATGTTCTGCCAAAGAGTTTCTAAGAGAGCAGAAACATAGTGGTTGTTGTTTGGATATAGTGTTAAAAAGGATTCATGAGACAAAGAAAAGGGATTTTACATAAGCCAAGATTCAACACTTGTTGAAAGAATTTAAGGAAATTGTAGCAGATGATTTACCAGCAGGATTACCTCCATTGAGAAGTGTATCACACCAGATCGACTTGATACCAAGATCAAGTTTGCCAAATAAAGAACCTTATTGAATGACTCAAGTAGAGAGTGAAGAGATAAATAGGCAAGTACAAGGGTTACTTGACATAGGATTAATTCGAGAAAGTTTGAGTCCTTGTGCAGTACCAACAATTTTGACACCGAAAAAGAATGGTGAGTGGTGGATGTGTACAGATTCACGAGCTATTTATAAAATTACCATTAAGTACAAGTTTCCTCTATTGAGAATGGATTATCTCATGGATTGTTTGAGTAGCACTGAGTACTTCACGAAGATTGATTTGAAGAGTGGTTATCATAAAATTCGGATAAGGGAAGGTGATGAATGGAAGACAACGTTCAAGACAAAAGATGGGTTGTTCAAGTGGTTAGTTATGTCATTCGGTTTAACTAATGCACCTAGCATGTTCATGAGGTTGATGAACGGAGTTTTGAAATTGTTTTTTGGAAAATTTGTTGTCGTATACTTAGATGACATTTTGATTTTCAGCAAGAGAAAAGAGGAACATTTGGAGCATGTGAAGAAGGTGTTACAATGATTGAAAGAGCAGGCATTGCTGATAAATCTGAAGAAGTGTACATTTCTACAAAAATAGCTTGTATACTTGGGTTTTATGGTTTCCAAAGAAGGTTTAAATATGGATCCTGAGAAGGTAAAAGCAATTTTGGATTGGCAGACACCTAAATGCACTTTTGACATGCAGAGTTTCCATGGGTTGGTGAGTTTCTATAGGAAGTTCATTAGAAATTTCAGACAGATTTTTGAGCCTCTTATTGAATGCATGAAGAAAGGCACATTTCAGTGGAAAACAACAACAATGAAGTCATCTGAATATTTGAAGAAAAGGGTGACAGAAAAACCAATATTGGCACTTCCAGATTTCAATAAGGTATTTCAAGTAGGCTGTGATGCAAGTGGCACAACAATTGGAGTAGTTCTGATCCAAGAAGGTAGACCAATAACATTTTTCAGTGAAAAGTTGAATGAAACAAGGAAGAACTACAATGTTTATGATCAAGAATTTTATGCTATCATCCATGCCTTGAATAAGTGGCGACATTACTTGCTTCCAAAGCGGGTTTTTTTGTTTACTAATCATAAAGCATTGTAGTACATTAACAACCAAGGTAAATTAAATTATAAACATTCTAAATGGGTAGAATTTTTACAAAGTTATATGTTTGTTTTGAAACACAGGTCAAGGAAATCAAACAAGGTTGTTGATGCGTTGAGTCGAAGGACATTATTGCTAAACACCATGTCAGTTACAGTGGTAAGTTTGGAATGTGTGAAAGGGTTGTATGAAGAGGATGCAAATTTTGCAGAGGCTTGGAAAGCATGCAAAGAACCATGGAGTATGGACCAAACACCATTATTGGATTACCACATTCAAGAAGGCTTCTTGTTTAAGAACCAACAGTTGTGTATTCCATGGAGTTCATTACAGTTGTACCTCATTAGAGAGTTACACAGTGACAATTTAGGAGGACATTGGGGTATGGAAAATACCACATCATTGGTGAAAGAACAACACTTTTGGCCCAGCATCAACAAATATGCAAGAAAAATTGTTGAGTGTTGTAGAGTTTTTCAATTAGCTAAAGGTAGAAGTCATAATAAATGACTTTACACTCCATTGTCGGCACTTGAAAGACCGTGGGAAGATGTAAGCATGGATTTTATTTTGGGACTACCTATGACACGGAGGAAGTATGATTCATTGATGGTAGTAGTAGATTGATTTTCAAAAATGGCACATTTTGTAGCATGTAAGAAGACAAGTGATGCTAGTGAAGTGGTTTCCTTCTTTTTCAGAGAAGTGGTAAGGTTACATGGCCTACCGAGGAGTATTACTATAGACAGAGACACAAGATTTCTTGGTCACTTTTGGAGGACACTTTGGCAAAGGTTGGGTTCTAAGTTGTTGTACAATTCGGCCTATCATCCCCAAGCAGATGGACAGATTGAGGTGGTGAATCGAATTTTAGGAAACTTATTGAGAAGTTTGAGTGGCAAACAATCCTAGTCATTGGGATTTAGTTTTTGCACAAGTTGAATTCACTTACAACGATTTAGTGAATAGATCTACAGGGAAGAGCCCATTTCAAATTGTTTATGGCAGGTCACCGAAATGGGTGGTAGATTTGGTTGATTTGTCAGATCTAAGAGATAAAATAAGTGTTTATGCAAGTGATTTTCTAGACATGATGCATGAATCACATGAGCAGGTGAAGCATAAACTACAGGCAAGAAATAACAAGTATAAACATAGGACAGACCTGTAATGATGGTAAAAAATATTTAAAGAAGGTGAGTTAGTCATGGCTCACTTGAGAAAGGAACGATTTCCCAAAGGTACCTATAACAAACTTTAGTATTTTAAAACATGGTCGTGCAAAATCTTGAAGAAAATTCCTGATAATGCTTATCAATTGGAACTTTTGTCCAACTTCGATATATCTCCAACATTCAATGTTGTTGATCTATATTAGTTTCATGAAGGAGAAAACATTGATGAGGTGCTATGGATGGATTGGAACAACTACCAGTCACACGAGCTGAGGAAGTGGAAGAAATTTTTCCCACAAGGATTGGTAGAAAAACTCGCAACAAGGAATATTTGGAATATTTAGTCAAATGGAAAAATAGAGGATCTGAGGATGCATCGCGAGTTTCCGAAGAATAACTAATGCACCTATGAAACTCTTCATCCTATGGAGAAACAACCACATGAATTGGGAGCTCATGTTTTTCTTACCAAGGGTGTCTTATGCAGGAGCATATTTGGTTACAGACAATCCACATCACCCAAAAACATTTCAATTATGTACAAGTTAGTTTAGGACGAATAAGGATGGTTGCAACTTGTGTTGTTACTCCTTGTTATAATTGGAAATTTGCAACTCCACGCTACATGATTTTTGTTGCAACTCGTTGTAACTCTTATGCTGCAACCCCATGCTACAAGATTTGTGTTGCAACTCACTGTAACTCTTATGCTGCAACTCCACGTTACATGAATTATGCTGGAATTTTTATACTGCTACTCAACGTCATGATTCTAGATTCAGTCCACGTGACCCATGAAGATTAAGTGCCAAGTGGAAATCATTGGTGAAGGAAGAGGAAACGAAATTGAATTGGGAAATGGTTGGGCAACGAACATTCATGACTATTCATCTTCCCAACAGAAGGGGAAACAAATCGACAGATAGGGACAACATAAAAAGGAAGAAGAAATACGTCGAGGGGGTTCATTCGATCTAGAAGAAAGGAAAGTTTCTCTCGGATTCAATTTAAGTGATTGAGATCGCCATAGAGAACGAGATCGAGAAAACACAGGGTAATATGCAGAAGAACAACATAGTAAATCAATGCTAGTCTAGTGAGGAAATATGTGTTTATCGATTACATTGTAATGAGAGGAATTCTGCAATAATAATAAAGGAAAGGATTTAGAGCATGTTTGTGTTCTTGTGGTTGTAATTAAATTCTTCTACTTCAATCTTAATAACAGTAAATGAATTATTTGTTGCATGTTCAAACACGAGTTTCGTTGTGCATTTTGAAAGCAGAGCATATGTTTGTAGGTGTTAGAATTGTTGGAGGTAGTGTGTTGCGCCACTCTCTTTTCTTTGAATGCAAGTACAAAGAAAGAGGCATTGTAATGATCCAATGCTTAAAATATCATCACAAAACATAAGTACACACCATGTGCAAAATGTGAACATGAAGCACAAACCAAAGATAGATAAGTTACACAATAACTCCTTAAAGAATAAGAGAACCTCCACATAACCAATTACATTCATACCTCACAATTCACATCTCTCTAATAATGCATACATGATCTCTATATATACCTATTCACACTTGCACATGAGGCCCCTTTACTTTTAGGTTGACCTTATTACATATATATCTACACAATACATGTACATTTGGCCCCATATATTCCCCCCTGGGATCATATCATATACATTTAACCCTATATATGCCCCTCTTGGGCCCCCTTGGGTCATAACATAGTACCCTCCTTCAAAATTATTTGTCCTCAAATATTTGCAATCAAAGGCTTCACATGTGATGAAACCAAGTAATCTGATTTTCTTATGTTCCTTGTTTCTTATTTCCATTGATGATGATCCATCCATCCAAAATCAATTATTTTTTGTCGTAATCCTCGATGGCTAGTTGTTGCATAATTTTATTTCCCTTGATTCTGTGTATTCTTGTTGAAGCTTCTTCAATTTGTAGTGGTTGTTAGTATCTGATAATAGCTTGTTGAAGAGTGGTTTTGTGATGCCTTGTTCCATGAATATTGACAAGTATTTTGTCTTCTTCCTTGATAATATTGATATCGACCTTCTTGTCTTCCTTGAAATCTTTCATGATAATGAGGGTGTCGATATGGTTTCACATTTGATGGTTTTTCTTCACTGTACACACTCATTTCATCTATATTCTTTTTAGAGACAATGACATCCTCAGTCATCTTTGTTTGGCCTTTAATTACTCTAGCCTTGGAGATAATACCATCATGTTTTGCATGTACATACTCTAGATGGATTTTGACTTCCTCAAGTATCTTCTATTGACCATCTTGAATATTGTCTTATTTATCCTTTTGAAGCTGCAATGTGACCCAATCTATCAAATTTTGATGTCCTTCATCAATTTTGGTTTGCATTTCTAATTTTACCTCACCATTTTTTAGGGATTGCTCAACCTTCTTGCAAATTTCCTCTTCAAGTTTTTTGGTAGATTCTTCATCCAAGATCCTCGTTTCTTCTTGATTTTGATGATTATTTTTTTCCTCTTTCAATCTTTTAACCTCATCCAATAATTTTTTATTATGGTTTCATAATCTACATACCTCTTCATATTTCTTTTTCAATTATTCCCTTGAATCATATTTTTCCCACATTGCTTTTCTACTCTTTTCTTGCTTTAGGTTCTTAACCTCCTTATTGAGTGATTCATTAAGGGATTGAATCTTGACGAAGTCATAATTTTTCTTTGTAATATTATTTCTTAGATCCTCATTATACTTTTTCAATTTGGAGACATTTTTCTTTTAATTCCTTTAACTCCTCTTGAATTTTTTTTTATCTCCTCCCTTTTTGTATCCTTAATCCATTTATTTGAGAAGAGTTCTTCAAAATTTTCCCATGTGGGGGAGTTTTTAGTAACTTCATAAAGGTTATCATACCGATAAAAATATTAACCCCTCAAGTAAAATACTACATTCAAAGGACTCAAATCATTTTCCTTTATCATCCTCAACCATTCACCGGGATTGATTTCATCTTTATCTTCATATCCACTAAAGCTAGGTAGACATTTCTTCTTAATTGAGGTATAACCCAAACCTCAATAAATTTGGAATAATGATATCAAATAGTTATAATCCTTGTTCAAATATAATCTTATATGTTTCCTCTTTCCAATGGATTTTGAATAATCTCGATCGGACATTCCAATCAAAAGTTGTGATAGTTTTAAGTGAACATACCTTTCAAACCTTGATTTTGGAGTATGTCCTTCTATCTAACCTTCCTTCTAATGTATTTCTGAAATTTAGGCCCTTATAAATCTGAAGATTCACCCTACAGTACTCTAAAATATATTATCTTCAATGCCACAAGCCTCACTAAAATTGGATGTGCCAAGTTAAAGTTAGGGTAACTTTCCCAAACCTTGCTGATTTTTGGCCTTTCCAGGAGAGTGAACTTGTATAGAATGCCACTTGTCCAATATTTAGTACCAGAATTCAGAAATTATACCCATAAAACTATGGAATTTCCTCTTTCCAATGCAATAGGTCTCACTAAATTTGGATCTTTGAAGAAGATATTAATGTTTTACCCGAAACACTTGTTTGAGACTAGTTATAGGACTACTCAAAAATCCTATCTTCTATAGGGTGCATCTACGAAAGTAAAATGAACCAGAATCTAAAATTTGCACCACATGTACCTTGATACGTATTCTAAACAACCTCCAAGTTTATTTTTCTGAAGTGGCCCTCAAAAACCGTTATAGTGAAAATTCCAAGAAGACTTGCTTGAGGAAGCAAAACCCTAGGATCAATGCTCGGATGCCAAATGTAATAATTCCAAATGCTAAAAATATCATCACAAAACATAAGTACACACCATGTATGAAATGTGAGCTTGGAGCACAACTCCAAGATAAATAATTTACACAATAGCTCCTTAAAGAAGGAGAACTTGCTCCACATAACCAATTACATGAATACCTCACAATTCACATATCTCCAATAATGAATACATGATTTCTATATATACCTATTCACACTTGCACATGAGGCCCCTTTAATGTTAGGCTAACCTTATTACATATACATCTACACATTAGGTGTACATTTAGCCCCATATATGCCCCCCTTGGGTCATAACAGACACTCTCTATGGAGTTTCCTTAGACACTAAGGCTTGTATGGCTGCTATAGAATATCCCCTCCTTGTTGGCACAGGGGCAGACCCAGGGTTCAATGCTACAACAGCGCACCAACAAAACCCTAACTATCGGCCCTTTCGGCAACACCTACGAAGCAGATGAAGTCTCACCCGAGGTAGAGGCAGGGGTGGTGTCAAGACTCCAGTGTCTGCAACCTTATCTAGGACACAGATATATGATTATAACACTTAACAGAGCACTCAGTAGTTAACATTCATCAATATTCATCTCTTAGTTACATCACAGTTAAACCCTAAGCACAGTGCAGTATTCATTCAAATATATTCAATTCAAGCACTAAGCACATCCATATAGGCCAGATCTAGTATTCATCCACACTATTAAGCACATAGCATTAACATATCTATCTATCATTCATCTATGTTAAAGAACTAAGCAATAAACACATAGACACATCAATACATTGCACAAAGCAAAGCAACACAACATATACATTGTTCACCCCCACCCAGGGGCTACGTCCACCAACTCTTCTCTTCTTTATTATCTTCAGTCAATCATCTACATGCATAGAGACACAAAAACCCTACTCTGCATAGGATAGGAGATCTGCGTGCACCTTGCCAGATCCTCCTTCCCCGAGCTAGGTTATAGCAAAAATCCTTCTACAGTCACTTGCACTCAGCTTTGCAAGTCTCACACAGTATGCACAAAGCATTTTACAATCCACACTTGCACTTATCACTTAGCACAACCTGCAACTGCTAACTCCCCTCTCTTGCATTGCCTAGTCTTCTATTTATATATTACAAAATAGGCCTAAACATGGGTAAACCCATGGGTCGACATCCCCATACCCGTTACATAATTCCAAATCCCAAAAAGGGGTCAAGATCCCACGATCTTTGTTTCATCTTGCGCTCCACCTTCGACAACCTGCTGAAGTCCCAAAATGGTCAAAAATGACCAAGGATCCTCAAAACTTGGTCAAGGGCCAACATGCCCTCAACACTCACCTGTGACTCATCCCGAGTCACTCTGATCAGACTATGACTGCTTCGTTGACAGGTCCCTCTAGGCATTGTTCAGTTGCAGTGATGACTTGCTCTAGTTCCACTCCTTGGCCTTCGATCTCTGTGAACAGTTGGTAAGCCTTATCCTGTACATGTTGGAGTCTCTGAGTTACTTCCATAACTCTTCTCTCAATAGTGTGGACTTGTTGTTGGGCAGTGCACTGCTCCTAGGATCGCTTCATTCTTTCCACAGCTGGCAGGGGCTTCAACTACGCTTGTATTGTTTCGGCTTGATACTTCACCTCTTGGAGTTGCAACTCCAGTGCCTTCAGTTCTGGATTCTCAGTGAGTTTCTCATAGGTCTGGGCACTCCGATCAGTGAGTTGCTTGCATTCCATAGCAAGGGATTTTATTCTCTCAACTACGCTTCGAGCAATTGCTTCTCTTTGATCCCACGCATCCTGCGGGGTGTTGGGCATTGTGTGGAGCTCTAAGTCTGTTATTCTTTGTTGTAGTTGTTGGATAGCTTCTATGAGCTTCTCTACTTGATGTGTGACTCAGTCTTCTGCTTGTGGCTCTAAGCCCGTCATAGAGAGAAGTTCTCTATTGACTGCTTCTTTCACTTCGAGTTGCTTTGCAAGCAACTATTATTTTTCTTATCGCATATGTACTCTCTCTTCTTCAAACTTTGCCTAGAGATCAACCTTCTCCTTCTATGCAACACTACATTGTTCTACGAGTACGCCTTGCACTTGCTTCAAGTCTTGGGTGGCTTGTTCTTTTTCTTCTTGAGCACGACAAAGGCAAGCTTCGACCGTATCATCTAGTCGGTGGAGTTGGGTTGGCTCATCTCCCAACTCTGGTTCTCCTGGTGGTGGGGGTGTAGTGGACACTGCACGGCTAGACTGAAGGGCTTGTTGTACCCCTCAAAGATCGACCTCAATTCTATAGTAAATTTCCTCCTACTTAGCTTCTTGCTTCTCCATGATTTCCAGCGAAGCATCGATGAGAGTTGCGATGATGAAGTCAAAATCATCGGTAGTAAGCACAGTCTTCATCTTGGTCACGGTGGATTTTGATTTCTTTCGGGAAGAAGGTTTTGGGGGAGAAACCTTCCTCTTATTTAGGGGATCAACCTCATCTCTGGGTGGTGTTACTTCGCCTGGCTTCGGTTCATCTCCTTTTCCATTTAGTTCTTCTACTTCGTCATCACCACCTCAGTCAAGTGATACTGAAGTAGTCTTTCCTGAGGCACTGCTTAAATCTTGGACCTCTTCGGTCTTCTTCGTTCTGTTGGGCCCGGGTGTCTTGTTCTTTATGCATGATATATGGGTTGTTAGGGTTAGACATCTCTGTAGGTTCGGTCGGAATAAGGAGGTCTATCGACCAGTCCTTAGTGATCTCCTCAAGGTCTTCTTCTATGAGCTTGTAGTACGATTGAAGGTGCTCCTTATGTTCATCGGCTCGCATTGTTATGTAAATGAAGTGTCAATCTGGGCAGAAATTCATCATGGGTCGGAACCTCTATAGGGTGTTCAAAGTCATGCAAGGCTCTTCTTCTATGGCTCTCTTCAGCTAAAGGTAGTACGTATGAAAAATAGCGTTCGACTGCCATTGTTTGTTCATATCACTTGAATACCAAAGTGTCGTGAACTTCGCAGCAAGCGGTTTGAATGGTTCAATATCTAGGAAGGTCACACCTTCCGACATCTCCCAGGAAACAAAGGTGATAAGGATCAGGATCCAGCTAAAATAGAACTCGTAGCCCTGATCCTGGGCTTCGCGGCAATCTAGCTCCAGCTGATTGACTAGGTACTTTGCCCAGTTCATCTGCAAGCCTTCCACACACTTCCCTGCGAGGCCAATGACAAAGCATGTGACCTGCGTAGGTATGTTCTTCCTTACTAACTTTTTGGCTATTAGCTAGCAAGATAGGTGCATTGTGTCATTCTGGATGGAGGCTACCTTGTAGCCTCGCGTTCCCTTTTCAAGATCATCGTATTTATCCTTGATCTTATGTGCTAGCACGCAATCCATGGTTTTTCCTGGATAGAAATCTTACGGGTCAGGTCCTTGCATACTTAATCCCACGATCCTATGGATCAACATGGGGTCGACTGTAATACGATGGTCTAGCCATAAGTAACTACCATGGTAACACGAGAGCAATAGCTTGACATGGGCATTGACTTCCTGGTGCCTTTTGAAGTGTGGGATCTTCATTACATTTAACAGGGTGGACTGCGCAAGGTTCATCATCCACGGTTGAGGGATTATCTTTGAGTTCTTCCCCTTCATCTTGGTCAGGTACTTATACGGGGCGAGCATACTGTAGTACTTGCGATCTCCGAGGTGGAAGTCACTAAACTTAAACGTTGTGATCTTGTCCTACTGTGCTCGAACTGTGTGTATCCCCTTCGGGAGGTACGCAGCAATCATGGAGTACTCAAAATCTCTTGGCACGCTATCACGACTCACTGCATCGGCCAAAGGTGGGATGTAATCGAGAAATATGTACGGGATCAGCCTCGCATTAGCTAGGTCATCTTTGTGTTTGGTTCTCTTTTCTGTTAATGCTCGGGATGATCCATCTCCGCGAGAAGTTGACAGAGAGGCTTGCACTCCTCTCATCGATGATGCTTGAATACTTGCAGACATTGCTCTTTCAGTCATTATGTCAATGAGAACTTCCTCGAAAATTTTCTCTCTAGCGCTAAGCTCGTCCGACATGCACACTAGTGGTTGAATATCTCGGGTTCGAAGAGTAACTGGTTAATGCAATGGTATGACTGGTAATAGCGCTATGATCAATGTGAGAAATCAACTAATCTTCGGGCTCAGATTCACGGTTAGCAAAAGTGTTCTCGTTGCATGGCGCGACGGGATAAATAGATAACTTGGCAATGGATCTCTTGCAATGGGTGCAAGGCTTTCATTAACTCAATTATGTCCGGTATGGCATGGCCCCAATGGTCTGGTGGAAAACTTTCTGATCATAAATGTCTTTCTATCCATTCAGGCCATCGGTCGAATGGTTATATTGTCCCCAACAACTATATTCCTTTACCATGTCAAAGTGCCATGTGACGTTGTTCTGATATTCTGGTGAAGCTCCAATTTTGCAAATTTTCCTTTTGCGAAGTTCCCTCGGGAACCTTCTGTAAATTTTCAGTCTTAGCTCTCTTCTTACTTAGTTTTCTAGCCTTCTTTCCAGTGAGCTTCATCTCGGAGTTCCTTTTTCCATTCTGATTCTTATCTTCTTTTGGCAGATTAACTTCGCCATGTTGATATTCTTTCCTAGAAATCAAGGGTAATACTTCATCTGTATCTAGAATAATTACTTCAGTCTTCTGTGGATCTTCTAGTGTGCTTCCTACTTCGACATCCAAGTCTCTGGTTTTAAATAGCTTTGCTCAGTTCTCCTATTATTCAATCAAGTGTGTGATCCTCCTAGTCATGAAATCTTTCAACTCTTGCTTCTTCTGCTCCAAGATTTCTTCTTCTTTTCTTATGGCCTGATCTCCTTCAATCCAGGGTTTTCCTAATAACATAGTAAATGGAGCGTTGTTCTCAATAAATTTAACAACTTCAAATTCTTCCTTTGTCGAAGTTCCATGGGCACTCATAGATATCCTGGTAAGTCTTCCACATAGGGTTATCATATTTCCTCTGAATAATCCTATTCCTCCCAATGAAGGAGTCATAGCAGGCTCCCCTAAAATTTTCCAAGTTCTTTCTATCATGATATTCACATGTGTTTCCTCATCCAGAACACAGTCAACGTTGAAGTCTCCTATTCTTTTTTCAATGCATTATTTTTCTTTAAATACCTCTAATAGACTGACATGTTGGTGGTCATTCACGGTTTCTTGCATCTGTAGCAATACTTTCTCTGATTCTTTCTGGTGTCCTGCCATAATCTTAGTTTCTTAACCTTTCTCGTGGTCTTCTTGTCTCATATTCATCCTTTCAACCTTAGCAATCATCCTAGGGCAATCCAAAACTTCATGGTCCATAGCTTTGCAACAGAGACAACTAGGTCTTCTTCCAGGGCATTCCTTAGCAAGATGTCTTGGTTTTCTGCAACTGTAACAAAGAGTTAATCCTCTCTTTCTCTTAAATGATCCCCAGCCTCTCATGTACTGCACACTAGAATCATGGTAGCTGACTTGCAATAAATTATTTCTAGGGTCCTGCATCCATTCGTTAGTCCAAACATTCTTTCTATGCATGGGTATAACATATCTTTCACTATTCTTATCACATATACGCATATCAAATCTTCTTTCTTCTATCAGTGCCCTAGTTTTCAATCTGGGACAAATCTTATCAAACATGCCTAGATCCATACTTTAGAAACAAAAAATTTCACTAATCTTACTTCTACAGAGCACAAAGCTTCAAGATCTAAAACTTTTCACTATTCTTACCTTTATTAGAGCACAAAGCGTTCAGATCTTACCTCTTTTCTTCAGATCGGACTTCTTTTCTTTAGCACAGAGCTTCACAAACTAAGTAGAGTACTGCTCACTAGAGCGACAGATATACGCACAGAGCTTTCACAATTTCAGGACAGATCTTTGCACAGAGCTTTCTTTTTTCTCAGTTCCCAGCAATCACAGTTTCAAGTCCCGGCAACGGAACCATTTGTTGGCACAGGGGCAGACTCAGGGTTCAATGCTACAATAGTGCACCAACAAAACCCTAACTACCGGCCCTTTTGGCAACACCTGCGAAGTATATGAAGTCTCACCCGAGGTAAAGGCAGGGGTGGTTGCAGGACTCCAGTGTCTGCAACCTTAGCTGGGACATAGATTTGTAATTATAACACTTAACAGAGCACTCAGTAGTTAACATTCATCAATATTCAGCTCTTAGTTACATCACAGTTAAATCCTAAGCACAGCACAGTGTTCATTCATATCTATTCCATTCAAGCACTAAGCACATCCATATAGGCTAGTTCTAGTATTCATCCACATTATTAAGCACATAGCATTAACATATCTATCTATCATTCACCTATGTTAAAGCACTAAGCAATAAAAACATAGACACATCAATACATCGCACAAAGCAAAGCAACACAGCATATACGTGGTTCACCCCCACCCTGGGGCTACGTCCACCAACTCTTCTCTTCTTTATTATCTTCAGTCAATCATCTACATGCACAGAGCCACAAAAACCCTACTCCGCATAGGACAAGAGATATGCGCACACCTCACCAGATCCTCTTTCCCTGAGCTAGGTTACAACACAAAGCCTTCTACAGACACTTGCACTCAGCTCTGCAAGTCTCACACAGTATTCACAAAGCATTTTACAATCCACACTTGCACTTAGCACTTAGCACAACGTGCAACTGCTAACTCCCCTCTCTTACATTGCCTAGTCTTCTATTTATATATTACAAAATAGGCCTAAACATGAGTAAACCCATGGGTCGAAATCCCCATACCCGTTACATAATCCCAAATCCCCAAAAGGGGCCGATATCCCGCGATCTCCGCTTCGTCTTATGCTCTGCCTTCGATAGCCTATCGAAGTCCCAAAATGGTAAAAAATGACCAAGGATCCTCAAAACTTGGTCAAGGCCCAACACTCCTCTTTTATGCTCTCAAAATACCACTCCTAGGTGCTCTACTCAACTATGGAACAAATATAATGTTAAATAATGTAACCCCTTCTCCTCCTAGCATCCTTGTATTTAACATTACCCAATAGTCATCTAGGTTAGGGGCTTGAATTCCTCAACCCTCAATTATGATTAGGGTTTTGGACCTTCTAGAATCTTCTTGAAACTCCATACGTGGTGTTGGCTAAAAATGGTCTACACATGGGTTGTAAGACCCAAGGTTATGGTTAACTATGACCAACAAACCCACAAGACATCAACCCATTTGGCATCACCTGCTTGCATATATGAAGTCTCACTCGAGGTATCTATGGGGACTGCAGTACCAAGGATTATGCAGGAGTAAGGCAAAGGGAGGTGTATATCTAAGTCATTATTCCTTCTTCTAGCTTATGTATGTGCTCGGTTATTACAAATATTATCACAGCCATTCATGAATATTGCACCGTAATCAATCCATAAACTAAGTCTAGTCTAGGAAATATAAAAACATCATTCATGAACGCACATAAACAAGTAAAGAACACAAGATGCAAGATTATCTCTCAACTCTGCCTTTATTCACCTTATCAACTTATTACATTCATGATTCTTGCATAATCTCAACCTCTAAAGATTCTACAAACTCTCTCTAGCCTGCTAGACTCTTTTTCACCCCACCCAGTACATATTTATACCAAAAATCTAGGGCTTAAATCCCTATTCTTATCTATCCCAAAATAGCCCATTACAATGCATGGCATGGCCAGCTTCAATTAACTAGTTGTTTGCTTTGTTCTATTTTTTGCTCTTTATACAACTTTTTTGTTGTTCTTCTATTTATGGAAAGGCACACTATCGTCCTTCGCGCTTTCTCCTCTCGCTCACTTGATTTATTCTTCCGTTTGCGCGCTAACTTCGTCCTGCGTGTTATCCTTCCTTCTGTGCCATTTCTTCTACATACTTTCTTCTATGCACTTTCTGCTGCGCACTTTCCTTCTCCTTAGGTTTTTTCACCCAAAATTGCATCCAAAACTGCCTATCCAATAGGCACTCAACACTCAGTTGTGTCTCCTCCCGAGCCACTCAAGCCTATTGCCTATTTTTCCACTCTACAATGAATTGTTGTGTGGCAGTATTTGTAGCCTCTACCTCCGTGACGATTGTGGCCTCTTGTATTGTTATCTATTCCATGGCCTGCGCAGTCAAGTCTTGGAGTTTGTTTGTTGTTTCGCCCGTGACTTGTTTAACCTTCCCCTATACATTGGCCAATTCTTCAATAATATGGACCGCTTCCTCTTGCCTGGGTCCAAGTCTCTGTTGCAGGGCCTTTTGTTGGTCCCTAAGTCCCTCCACTTCGATGTGTGCATGTTGTTGCGCCAAAATGGTTGCCATTTTCTCAACTGGCAACAATGTGGTTGCCTTATATACTGCCTCATTGGAATGTTCTTGCACTTCTTGCAGTTTGGCCTCTACGAGCTTCATCTCTAGGTTTCTCGTGAGCTCTTCCCATACTTTCACACTTTCTTCGCAAATTTTTGCGCATTCATCTTCAAATTTCTTAATCTTGGAAACCGCTATAGTTATCATCCTCAGTCTACCTCTGTGCACCTCCAGGGGACATGGCACGATTTGGAAGTCTGGGACATATATGGCAGCGTGTGGACAAATATAGCGAGAGCACAAAAGAAAAAGATTCAAAGGACCATAGATTTCTAGGCGGCCCAAATCAACGATCGAGACCCATATCGGGCGGTGAAATAACACGAAATTTAATTATGGAAAAGAAGGTTGGGGAAAACTACTGTGGTTTTATTCGTGGACGCGTGGCACCCTCAAAGGTACATCTGGGTGAAAAGCGGTCTACCTGAAACCATTTTCCCAAAAGCCCCGATGTCACATGGTCTAATATGTCAAATCAACAATTCATGTGGGGGAAGGTGACGGCTAGTCAAATCACCTCACGTCACTCATTCAAGTACTTCACGTCCGAAAAATGTCAGGTGAACGCCGCCAGATAACTAACTCAAAGACTCATCATTCGAAATAGATTGGTCAAGCAATGTACCTGCAAGTAATCTTGTCAGTAATTCATGATTAGAACTCAATAACTACTGATCTTCAAATATGGGTGGCATTATTCTGCTCCGGGAAATCATCGTCTCAAACTGGATCGACTTTCTGATTCCTGTAGAGTTAAGGAAAACAAAAATCATGGTCTCTGCAAAATTGGAAGACATGGACGAAGCCAATCAAGCAATATCCAATGGAACAGGGTTTTCGACTAACATGGCACGTTTATCAATTCGTAAGAAAGAAAGGTCGATTGCGCAGATATTAGCAACCAAATTCCATACTGACCCTGTGACAAAACCAAAATCAGGGGTCAGATTAAATATTGTCATGAGGGATATAATCATCAAAAGACACATGGACAAACCCTACAAGCGAGGAGTGTAGAAGAAGCAGAGCAAACGACAGAAGACAGAAATCAGAGCTGAGGCGGTTGAGAGCGTTGGGGAAAATCAACTAGCCTGGTTGAGCACTCTAAAGGAGGAAATCACCAAGATGGAATGAATTCTCAGGTAGAATTGAGTATGTTCCAGGAAATTTTGGACATATGGCATTCAAAGGGAAAATCCCCAGATATGTCAGACCTATTCATAACGATCCCTTTAAAGTAGGAGAATTGTCGTTATACATTACTCCTTTCTGTAACTGACATCTATTTTTAGAATTATGGGGAAGTTTAATCGTTTTGAATTCCACAAGTAACTCCTCTATATATATATCATCCGTAGGATATAGAAAGCATGAGAGGAGTAGGGGGCCTACCCTCGTTGCAGGTAGACTTTGTAAATTCATGGAGCTAAACTGAATATATGATGTAGAAGCAATTTTTTGAACTATCTATGAAAATATTCTAATTGGTTGTGATATGAGTTATGTATTCTTTCATAGTGTGTGTTTCCTGTGTCTATAAAATTCCATTTGCAAGTTCCTCTTTTAAATTGGAGAGTTAAAAGTCTGGAATTCATCAGATGATGCTCTAGACTTATCAATTCAAATACATGTGATTTATTTTCTCAACTATTTCAGAATTCATTTTAATATGCTCTGAAGCAGTTATGTGTTTTCCTTTTTCCTCTTTTGCCATGCAAATTCCAATTTGAAAACTTAGACTCGTTGCCTCACTTAGCCTTTCTCCTCTAGATAAGTTCTAATGACCTGCTATTGCATTATTTATTTCTGACTCCATAGCCCAAATGTTACCCCCCACTTCTTCAACAACTTCATAATACCCCCCAAAACAAACCAAATCTAGCCACCAATTTCTAAAGAAATATCAAGTGACACGAGAGAGCCCTCTCTGAGTTGAGCAGGCGAGTGCCTCAGCTCTAAAGTTGGTTGAAACAGTTACCTCTGTCATTTTTCTATCAGCCAGACAAAATTTACAGAGTGCTAACATTTTGGCGCCGTTGTCGGGGATGAAATTGAAAAATTTTCCCTGGGAAAGAATGACATGGTTGAGTTCTAAGGTCTAAGAGCAGCGAACACTTAGACACATATTGGTTGTATTCCTGCTCGGGCGACTCCACATATCAAAAAATCAATTTGAAGGTGATTCCACTGGTAGAAGAATCCAAAAATTCAAATCTTCAATCGGGACTCCACTCTCAATGCAGAATCCAGATCCCAAAACATTATTGGCGACTCCACTCTCAATGCAGAATCTAGATCCCAAAATGTTATTGGCGACTCCACTCAAATTTCAAATTCAGTTCATAGAATTCATTGGAAGATGATACCCCTTGGCAGAGGTATGAAAAATCATTATGGAAGAAAACAAGTGCTTAAAATGGGATTTTTTCCAAGTCATTTTACTATTTGTTATAAGCTTCCTCTGGTCCTTTCTTGAAAATCCTAAACAAATTTTTCTTCACCTGCTGCATTCTAATGATGATCATGAGAAACTTGCAATTGTATATCCTCCTCTTAAAGTTGTGCATGCATATCCTCACTATATCATTGATCTTGATAAAAAAAAATCCAACTGGGCCATGTGGTGACCATGACCAAGTCGATAAGCCCCATGAAGCCATGTCTGGTATCTCTCCTCCTGTACTTGGTCTAACATCCTCCAAGACCCAAGATAGATACACACCCTTGAATCTACCCCAAATCCTCCATGATTTCCCTCCACAACACTATGAGTATCTACCTGTGTTGAAAAGCACATCCAAGGGTTTGAGCATTTTATAGATTTGTTTGAGATTGACCATGATGATGTTTGTATGAGGGCCTTCTCTCAATCCTTGAAAGGGGACACCAAAGAATGGTTCAAGCATTTGCATCCAGAGACAATTAGCTCATGGGAGGAGTTGAAGAATTTATTTTCGAGGTTTTGGAGCAAGAAGAAATCTTTGGATCTACAACTTACAGATTTTTATGCTTTGGAAAGGCAGAGCAATGAAGCTATTGATATATTCAGTAGAAGATTTTCTAGTAATTACTACAAATTCCTTGAAGAAATTCAACCCACTGAAGTTGCTTCCATGCTCCATTATGCAACTACTCTTCATCCAGATCTGTCTTTCCTCTTGATGGAGAGAAGACCTAAGTCTTTACAACAAATGTTTAATGATGCTCAGGAGATTCAGCACAATATCCAAACATGTGAACAGATTCGAGATGAGGAGTTATATGCTAAAAAAAAATGACAATGAACATGAACAGAAAACGATTGAGTTAAATATTGAGCAGAGAACTAATAATAGCATATGCCCTCTTGAAATTTTTAATGCCAATGATTCTACATAAAATTATATTCCATGTGTTGAAAGAGGAGGTGTTGATTTAGATTCTAATCCATCTCATGATAAGAAAAGGGTTGATTGTTTTATGTATTCATTTGTAGACAGTCAAGAAGATGAGTTTACAAATCAGTTTGTTGAAAAATAGGTTGATGTTCCTAGTTTGTTCTTGTTTGATGACATTGCATATGTTTTCGATTTTCCTGTATACGACAAATATGAGGATGATTGTGATGTTGAAGACGTTCTTTTTCAGCAGTATAGTGAGTTAAATCAACCTATGTATCACAGTTACAAGGAGCAAAGTATTGGATCAGCTGAAGAGAATTATCTACCCTTGTGCTTTGTTGCATTTAAATTGTTGAAAGAAAATTCTAAGATCATTATTGAGGCAAACGAATTTGTGTTGATGCAAAATCACACTAAACCAACGAAACAAATTGACAAGATATTGCAGCACTCTTCTCATGCGCTTGATGACCCTATTACTTGTTTTGTAGAAGATCTTCTCAATTCAAAAGTGCAGCCATTGGTCGAAGAGAAAGCTGAAAATGAGCATGTTCAGCAATCCAAAGAAATTGAAAAATGTACCTATGATGACAGTGGAGAAAATGAAGAAGGTTTTGAGTCAGGTAACAAAACCTTGCCATTGTGTTTTTCCTCATTCGAATTGTTGAAACAAAATGTCTATAATGTTTCAAATCAGAAAGCATCCAAGCATGACGTTGAAAGTGAAGAAAGCAGTGGACTTACAAATAAAAAATCTCTCCCATTATTTTTTTCCTCCTTTGAATGGTTAAAAGAAAATCACGAGATTCAGAGAAAACAAGGAGTTATAACTGCATTCACAGTAGTATTGTTTTACATGAAAAGATTTTTATCATTGAGGAACACTAACTACACTCACATGCATTAAAAGATCATTACGTGGAAGGGTATTCCAATTCGGAGTTGCAACCTGTCCTTAACCATCAGATTAAAGAAGAAGATAATCAAGAAATTGTTGTTAAAGGTCATTTTCCTTCTCCTGAAACTAATGTAGATGTTGAACAATGTTCCCAGTAAGACAAAGTATTTCAAGGTTGCATTTCTTCCCTTGAAAATGATGTAGTGATCCTATTTCTAAGCGGCCTAGACATGGATGAAGATTTTGAAACTTCATCTATGGAGACTCCAAGCAGCGAAAAAACACTTATGGAGGAAGCTTGCTCTTTTGTCTTGACTCCTGAAAAAGAAACATTCTTTCATATGATTCATGATCCCAAGACACATTATATGGAAAAGGTTTACAATCATAGTCTACCAATAATAGTGGATTGCAACAAATCAATGCCTGTATCAAATATGAGTCTTTTTACGCGAGATGATTTTCTCCAGCCATGGTTTCCTTATGACTGAAGAAATTCTTACTACTAGACTTCTCAACAAATCTGTCAGTTTTTCAATAGAAGTCAACAAGTTGAATCACCTGAAAACAAAAATGCAGTGGAAGGATTGAAACATGATGATTGTTTTCTGCATATTTTAGAAGATCCATTTGCGATCGTGTTGGGGGAAATAAACAGTCCAAATGTTTTTAATTTTTTGAGATTTGGATTTATGGATGAATTTTTGAATGAATTATCAGTAAGCAAGATTTGGAGCAAGCTTGTGCAAAGTAAACAAATAGTGGATAAAATGCTTGCATGATTGCATTGGCATTTTGATTTCACTTGATTGGTAGTTCATTTTAGTAGTTAGAGTAGGTAGGAGTGTGCGAATAAGATTGTTGGTCTAGCATTTTTCAGTTTGGATTTCCAGTATTGTGTATAGTCAGATTTTAGCGGTGTATTCAGTGTTCAGTATCCAGTTGAGAGCAGTTTTCAAAGTCCAGTTTTAAGATTTGACTTTCAGTCTCCAAGACGTAATAGGATACACACACATGTTTTGAAAGCGACCCAATGAAGAAGGCACCAGGTATACATTTATTTTCTACCTCGCAGGGAGGATAACATCCCCAGTTGGAGCCTATGTTATCACCATAACAATTATACTTGAAATCCGAGTTTCAAATTTAGCGGAGGACTAAAGCGATGTAGAGACATGGCGTGATTTGGAAGTCCGGGACATATATGGGGCCATGTGGACAAATATAGCGGGAGCGCAAAAGAAAAAGATCCAATGGACTGTAGATTTCGAGGCGGCCCAAATCAACGGTCGAGACCCATATCGGGCGACGAAATAGCACGGAAATTAATTATGTGAAGGCAAGTCGGGGAAAACTACTATGGTTTTATTCGTGGATGCGTGGCACCCTCAGAGGTACATCGAGGCAAAAAGCGGTCTGCTTGAAACCATTTTCCCAAAAGCCCCGATCTCACGTGGTCTAATATGTCAAATCAACAATTCGTGTGGGGGAAGGTGAAGGCTAGTCAAATCACCTCACGCCACTCGTTCAGGTACTTCACGTTTGAAAAATGTCAGGTGAACGTTGTCGGATAACTAACTCAAAGACTCATCATTCAAAATAGATTGGCCAAGCAACGTACCTGCAAGTAATATTATCACTAATTCATGATTAGAACTCAATAACTATCGATCTTCAAATATGGGTGGCGTTATTCTGCTCCGAGAAATCATCATCTCAAACTGGATCGACTTTCTGATTCTTGTAGAGTTAAGGAAAACAAAAATTGTGGTCTCTACAAAATTGGAAGACATGGACGAAGCCACTCAAGCAATATCCAGTGGAACAAGGTTTTCAACTAACATGGTGCATTTATCAATGAGTAAGAAAGAAAGGTCGATTGCACAGATATTAACAACCAAATTCCATACTGACCCTGTGACAGAATCAGAATTAGGGGTCAGATTAAATCTTGTCATGAGGGATCTAATAATAAACGGACATGTGGACAAACCCTACAAGAAAGTTGTGAAGAAGAAGCGGAGCAAACGGCAGAAGACAGAAATCAGAGCTGAGGCAGTTGAGAGCATTGGGGAAAATCAACTAGACTGGTTGAGCACTCTAAAGGAGGAAATCACCAAGATGGAATGAATTCTCGGGTAGAATTGAGTATGTTCCAGCAAATTTTGGACATATGGCGTTCAAAGGAAAAAGCCCCATATATGTCAGACATGTCCATAACGATCCCTTTAAAGTAGGAGAACTGTCGTTATACATTACTCCTTTTGTAACTAACCTCTATTTTTAGAATTATGGGGAAGTTTAATCATTTTGAATTCCACAAGTAACTCCTCTATATATATATATATCATCCGGAGGATATAGAAAGCATGAGAGGAGTAGGGGGCCTTCCCTCGTTGCAGGTAGACTTTGTAAAATCATGGAGCTAAACTAAATATATGATGCAGAAGAAATTTTTTGAACTATCTATGAAAATATTCTAATTGGTTGTGATATGAGTTCTCTCTTTTTTTCATAGTGTGTGTTTTTTGTGTCTTTAAAATTCCATTTTCAATATATAGGGGCTTCCGCAGTGCAAGATATTAGATATTATTTTCGGGATTAACTGCGTAGTGTAAGTCATTAATCTATGACCCATATTCATGAGTATTAGTCGCAACTGACCAATAATTCTCATGATTTGAATAGTCCACTTAGCACTCATTGCATCGGGTGATGCTCACAGGGGTGAAGAAATGGGATTGAA
>ML813824.1:37846-54712 GCA_009831015.1 Picea engelmannii | reverse complement strand
AATCAAGCCCACTTAGCTTGCTACCCCATTTGCAAAACCTTAGCAAGTATTGTGCCTTATGAACTACCCAGTTAGAGCTCCCTTGACTCTTATTATTTAAGTATATAGGGGCTTTCGCAGTGCAAGATATTAGATATTATTTTCGGGATTAACTGCGTAGTGTAAGTCATTAATCTATGACCCATATTCATGAGTGCTAAGTGGACTATTCAAATCATGAGAATTATTGGTCAGTTGCGACTAATACTCATGAATATGGGTCATAGATTAATGACTTACACTACGCAGTTAATCCATTTTCAAGTTCCTCTTTTAAATTGGAGAGTTAAAAGTCTGGAATTCGTTTGATGATGCTGTAGACTTAGCAATTTAAATTCATGTGATTTCTCTTCTCAACTATCTCAGAATTCATTTTAATATGCTCTAAAGCAGTTATGTGTTTTCCTTTTTCCTCTTTTGCCATGCAAATTTCAATTTGAAAACTCAGACTCATTGCCTCACTTAGCCTTTCTCCTCTAGATAAGTTCTAATGACCTGTTACTGCATTATTTATTTCTGACTCCATAGCCCAAATGTTACCCCCCACTTCTTCAACAACTTCATAATACCCCCCAAAACGAACCAAATCTAGCCACCAATTTCTAAAGAAATATCAAGTGACATGAGAGAACCCTCTCTGAGTTGAGTAGGCTAGTGCCTCAGCTCTAAAGTTGGTTGAAACAATTACCTATGTCATTTGTCTATTAGCCAGACAAAATTTACATCGTGCTAACAAGTCCCTAAATCTCTCCACTTCGATGTGTGCCTATTACTGCGCCAAAATGGCTACCATTTGCTCAACTAGCAGCAATGTGGTTGCCTTCTCTACAACCTCATTGGAATGTTCTTGCACTTATTGCAGTTTTGCCTCTACGACCTTCATCTCTAGTTTTCCCATGAGCTCTTTCCATACTTTCGCACTTTCTTCGCAATTTTTTGCGCATTCAACTTCAAATTTCTTAATCTTGGAAACCGCTATAGTTGTCGTCCTCAGTCTACCACCGTGCACCTCCAGGGGAGTGTCGGGAGTGCTCTTCAGTTGGAGATCCTGGAGATGCTATTTGAATCCCTTCATGACTTCATTAATTTTCAACAAATGTTTCTCCATAGTGGCCTCTATGACCAGGGGAGCTTCTGGTACTTGTTTATATAGCTTTTGGATAACGACTTGCATCTTCTGTACCATAGCTTTCGCTTCGTCCTTCTCCTTCTATGCTCTCATTTCCCTCTCCTCTATGCCCTCTTTCATCCTCAAAATTTCCTCTATTCGGCCTTTAATTTCATTCGTTTGCTAAAGGGACGTCTTATACTGTGCCTGTACGTGGGCACTCTCGTCCCTCATTCTAGCCAAGTCTCGGTGCATGACATCTCCTCTGTGATTTATCTCCTGCACTAACTTTGCTTGTAATTCCTGGACTCATTGGATGGATAGTTAATCCATATGGATGTCGGTGGCCTCCCACCTATTCCAACTGGCTCATTTTGGTAGTTTTCGAGTTTGGCAGTTTTTTCCTAGTTTTCGGGTCCCTGACTTCTAGGGCCGCTTTGAGGCCCTAAATAGCGTTTTTAGGCTCGCCACAGTCAAATTGTTCACTAAGTTAGATTGTGACAACAACATGTGTAGTCCTTGGATAGACCTTTACAATGGGTTATCCTCCACCTAAAACTAAGATCGTATGCAAAAGTTACAACCCTGGGAAGTTGATGTACTAACTTACCCAAACGAGGCCCACATGACTTTTGGCGCTTCATCTCCTAGGGTTAGGTTTTTGGATGTCTAGGGTTTTTCTTGTTTATTGTAAAAAGGCCTTCAAAGCCTCATTGTAATCATCTACTTGTGAATGAGCACAACCGTCACATATCTTCTCAAAGATAAGCCGCCAACATTCTACAAAGCTTGTTTTCCGCTACATTTTATAGTTTCAACTTATTTCCTTATTAAATAGAAACCAGTTTTATTGTATACATGTTATTTTGTGTTAAGCATATTTTGATAATAATCTCTATTCATTTCATTCAGCTCATAAAATCCAGATCAATGGTATCAGATCGGTCTGCACCTTGTCATTCTTAATGCATGTCCCCAACGAGGTCAGGGTACAAAGAATTGGGTCTCAAGCTTGTTTCTCTTGAGGACAAAAACTCTCGCACGCCCAAGAAAACTTTCATGGCGGGAGAAAATAAAGATGACGGAGCATGAGATCCCTTCAAAATTTTGCTTGAGGGAGCCCTCACGCAACAGAGGAACGAGATGATTGAGATTTTTGCGCAAATCCTCCAGCGACTACCAACAGGAAACACATCTTCCTCAACCAGAGGCGCCGCCCCCTTCATGGTACAAATCAACTTCAATATTCCTATATTTGAAGGTCAGATAGATGTAGATGTTGTAGACAAATGGTTGAATCTGCTTGAAGGGTATTTCTCTGTCTATAACTTCTCGAATAGAGAAAATATTTCTTTTGCGCTCCTCAAAGTCGTTCCCCATGTCAAAGACTAGTGGGAAACCTTCTATGAGCAGAAGGAAAATAGAGGAACACTCATTATTTACAATCACGATCACCTAGGATTCCTTCAGAGATGTTATTAAGGAACAATACTACCCTGTTGGAAGTTTTGACGACCTCTACACAAAAATGGACCATACTGTGGTAGGAAAGAGACCAAGCAGTACCCGAGTTTGCAAATATCTTCCTTACCTTGCACACCAAGTTCGGTATCAAAGATTCTAAGCAACATATGGTGCTCAAGTATCATGGCGGTTTGCATAGATACATCAAGCCTAAATGGAGTTTTTGGACATCTCATCCTTGGGCGCAGCCTACTGATATGTCGTCAAAATTGAGCATAAGCTCAAACAAAAGACGCGGAAATTTGGGCCTGGGAACCCCTCACGAAAAAATACAGGAAAGGGAATCCCCAACCCGCAAAACAAAGGACAGAGCAAAGACGAACTGCCTCAGGACAACCAGTCCGGGCCGCAAGCAAAGAGACAAAGAAAGATACCGGGAAGTGGCGTGACTTCCATAAGAGCCCCTGGCATAACATTGTTGATTGTCTCTCAAAGAAGTCGTTGGTGGCTGAGGTGAAAGCCTCTAAATCAGATGCGGGTTATGACTCTAAGTCGGAACCATAAAAGGGGAGACATATCATTGATGCAGAACCGGTGAACTAGACGAGCCAGAGGAAGGTAAGCGCCTTTTTGATTCACATATGTGGTTGAAGTGTACCCCGTTGCACTTCATCGTTGATAGTAGTAGCCAAAAGAACCTCATCTCAGCATAGGTTGTGAAGCGACTCGCTCTGTCGACAACGCCGCACCCACATCCCTACACCATCGAATGGCTCTGCCAAGGAAGCGACATCTGCTTTAGCCAACAATGTCGCCTGTCATACGACATCAAGCCCTTCAAAGATGAGGTATTGTGGGATGTTTCCCCTCTCAAAGTTTGTAATGTTCTTTTGGGCCAACCATATTTATGGAAACACCATGTTGTATATGAATCTAGGCCTCACAGTGTTATTATTACTTTGAACAAGAACTTGTACAGGATACTCGAGGCAATCCCACTAGTGTTTTTTCCTTGATCTCTACCAAGTAATGCAGGAATCTCACCTCTTAGATGGGGAAGCTTGTCTTCTTTGTGATTCACTCTCAGAATGAGAAAAAGATCGCAGCCACATCCAGGGTCTCTACGGCCGACCTCTCCACACAGCAGAATCAAGTGGATAAGGTCATGGAAGAATACTCAGATATCTTCTCCTCACCTATCGGGGTACCTCTGCACTGTCAAGTCAAGAACGCAATCAACCTAAACCCTGGGGCACCGCTTCCCAATGGGCGAGTCTACTGTCGCTCTCTGTTAGAGGATGAGGAGATCAAGCGAAAAATCCAAGAATTGCTCCACAAGGGGCACATTTGTCCCAACATCACCTTACACGAGACCAATCGTGCTAGTAAATAAGAAAGATGAAACCTAGCGACTCTGCATTGATTACTGAGCCCTGAATAAAATCACAGTCAGAAACCGGTAACTGATTCCCTGAATCGATGACCTCCTTGGCCAGCTCATGGGGGCCAAATACTTCAGTAAGATTGATATGAATTCTAGATACCACCAGGTCCCGATAGAATAGACAGATGTATGGAAGACCGAATTCAAGTCAAAGGAAGGTCTTTTTGAATGGTTGGTCATTCCCTTTGGTTTGACAAATGCTCCAGCCACTTTCATGAGGATGATGGACTATATCCTGCGACCATTCACCAATACTTTTGTAGTGGTGTATCTGGATGATATTCTCATTTACAGCAAGACTTGGGCAGAACACTTGTAGCATATTCAACAGGTTTTTCACACCCTGCGATAGCACAAGCTATACGCCAACTTGGAAAAATGCTCCTTCAGCATGGACATGGTCCATTACCTGGGATACATAGTTGATCATCATGGTGTACATGTGTATCTATCCAAGATCCAAGTCATCCGTGACTGGCCAGGCCCAACCACACTCACTGAGCTTCAGAGCTTCTTGGTCCTTGCTAATTTCTATTGCAGGTTCATGTTGGGATTCTCCCATATTGCATGGGCCCTCAACCAAGTAACCAGGGGTGGTGGTAAGGAAAAATATATGTGGGTTCGGTCCCAACAACAAGTGATCGATGATTTGAAGCAGTGCTTATGCTCATCCCTAGTAGTTTCAATACCGGACCTGCAAAAGCGCTTTGAGATCGAGACATATGCTTCAAACTATGTTGTGGGCGTCGTTCTCACTCAACATGGCCACCCCCTGGACTATCATAGTGAGACACTATCAGATGTTGTTTGTAAGTACCCTACTTACGACAAATAAATGTGCTCCATTGTGAAAGCCTATCGCCAATGGAGACATTACATTCTTGGGAAGGAGACAATCATCCACACTGATCATAAGCCATTGCAGTTCATGCGGACACAAGGAAAATTGTAGAATGACCACCATCATAAGTGGTCCACATACTTGCATCAATTCCACCTCAACATCAAGTATAAAACAGGAAGCACCAATCACATCATTGATTGCCTCAACAGATTGTCAGTCGCAATACTCACCACGGTGCTAGACTCTTGCAGCCATGAGACCTTTGGATGGCCCCAACTCTATGAGACAGACCCAGACTTCGTCACTGTTGGAGTTACGTCACACACACCTAGGATTTATTTTTCCTAAGGTTTTTATTTGTTTATTAGTCATAATTAGTCATTATCCAGTCTCCTATACTTTAGGAGAGAATATTCCACCTGGAGAATATTCTATTTCAGTTCACACTTCAGTTTGACTAGTTGAGTTGAGTTTAGATGTTGCATTGGGATCATCACCATGCAACATTGGGATCATCACCATGATAATTTGACCTTGCCTTGGTATCATCACCAGAGTGGCGCATTAGCCTTGATTCCCTGAGTTAACTCCTCACTACTCTCTGTTCAATCAGTTAACTGAAGACTAGTTGACTAGTTAACTCGACTAGGTGGCAGTTCACTCCCATAACTGCCTAAGAGACTAGAATAGGTGGCAATTCACTCTCGTAACTGTTGGTGTGTGTCCAGATCACTCTATACCACCACTATGGCGACTTTGTTCACCTCAAGTCGAACTCATTGAGTTACACAGAGTATATCATGTGTAAATTATTCATTATTCACAACAATTAATGAGAATTCTTCCATTCTTTCTCTCCTTCTTCTTCTTTTTCCAATTCTCTCTACAAATGTGTGTATTATTGTTTAGCTAGATCTATTATGTGCAGGTTTAACACATTTACTTGGTATCAAAGCCAACAGACTGCTAAGCAAAAGCTACACCAAAATGTTTTGCAGGTACAAAAGATTGAAGACAGCGAAAAGATGGAATTCCAAAAAGAATTCATTCTTACACCTTACAACTATTTTGCATGGAAGGAGAAAATAGCCATACATATTCGATCCAGAGGGTTGTATAGGTTAACTATGAATACAGATACAGATCCAACATCATCCATAGAAAAATCCAAGTACTTAAATCGCATGGATGAGGCACTCGAAACAATTTGCAGTCTTATTTCTCTCGATCTCCTTTTTCATATATCTTTCTGTAAGACTCCCAATGAAGCCTGGACTGTCTTGGAAGGGCTCTTTGGAACATAGGATAAGATGAGGGGACACATGCTGGAGGTGGATATGCTCACATTGGATCCAAAAATCTTCGAGAATATCCAAGATTTCTTTACAAAATTCAAGGATTTATTGTCATAACTCAAAGCTTGCGGGGTTGATAAATCGAAGGAGGAGAAACAAATGGTTCTCAGAATTATCTCCAAGCTTGGTCCTGAATTTTCAGTATTCCTATCCACATTCCATATTGTCAGATTTGCCTCTAGAGCCACCTCGAAGATGCCTTCTCTTGAGGACTTTATCGAATCCCTGACACAAGAGCAAACCAAGCTCATCAACATGGGCACAATCAAAGGCCCAACGACGCATGCACTCACTATGCATGATGGCAGCCACAAATATCAGAAATCTAAAGGTAAAGATAAGCGGAAAGCTCATGCACATATGAAGAAGGAAGGGTACACAAAAGATCCAAAGGAGAGAAGGGAAGAAAAGGAGAGAAATGCGCATATTGTCACAAAGGATTCCATTTGGAATCCGCATGCATGCAAAAACAAATAGATCTGATGTCTCAGATACTTCAGAAAAACAACCTTGGAGATTGCATCCCCAAGGGTGCAAAGAAGAAGAAGCCAGAAGATCTGAATTCTAAGAAAGGCAATTCTAGCCATGCCTTGATTGCCATCAACTCCTCTCTCGATGCTTGGATCATAGATTCAGGAGCATCACATCACATGGTTTCCTTAGAAGCAATGTAGTCTTCTTTGGATGCATGCAAAGGTCCTCCTATTCTGATGGGGGACAACTCTTATGTCGAAGTCACCGGCAAAGGAAGGATTGAACTCACCAATGGAAGCTTCGAGAACGTGTTGCATGTTCCCAAACTTTCTATCAACCTTCTCTCCGTATACCAGACGATGAATTCTGGCACTGGAAAGAAATTCATATTCACACCAAACACCGTGGACATCTACGACATGCAAACCAATTCCAGGGTTGCTATCGGTGAGGTAAATCATCAATCTAGATTGTATACATTTTCTGAATTCATTGAACCTGATTCTGCTTTACTGCTTACTCATGCTGATGAAAGTAGTAGGATATGGCACAAAAGGTTTGGACATTTGAATTTCAGATACATGCAACAGCTTAGCAAGCAAAGATTAGTTGATGGTCTACCAGACATCCATTTCTCCAAGGGAGTATGTGAGGGATGTGTTCTCAGAAAACACCCTCAAGAGAAATTCGACAAGGGAAAGTCTCAGTGAGCTTTTGCACCTTTAGATCTGATCCAAAGTGACCTCATGGGTCCTTTTCTGCATCCATCGATCAGAAAAGTGAGGTTTGTTCTCATTTTTGTTGACAATTTCTCACATTTTACATGGATCTACTTTCTCAAGCAAAAATATGAGGTCTTTCAACACCTCAAAGATTTCAAAGCTTTGGTTGAGACACAGTCCGGAAAGAAGATCAAAGTCCTCTGAATTGATAATGGGGGAGAGTATGTAAATCATGAGATCCATAATATTTTTCATGAGGTAGGGATTTAGTTGCAGCATACAGTTACCTACACTCCGCAACAAAACGGAGTTACTGAGCGGAAAAATAGATCTCTAAAGGAGATGGCATCTTACATGTTGCATGCAAAGTCATTACCACAAAGACTATGGGTCGAAGCACTTAATTGTGCAACATACATCCAAAATAGATTTCCCCATAGACCTGTCAAGGATAAGACCTCCTACGAGGCTTGGAGCGGCCTCAAACCGAAAGTGACCCACTTTCGCATTTTTGGTTCTCGTGCATGGGCCTAGATTCCCTCTGAAAAGAGGAAGGCACCTGATCCACAGAGCACTGAGTGCATTTTTTTTGGATACCCCGATGGTGTGAAGGGATATCGGCTTATTGATCTTTCCTTGAACCGACTCATCATTGAGCGTAGTGTCCAATTCAAGGAAAGTGTCTCACATATACCTCAGCAGTTGCATGCAGACACCTTCACTCTTCCACCTGTCCGAGATGATGAGCATGCACATGCCGACTCTTTTTTAGACGAGAGTTATGATTCAGAGGACTCAGATGATTTAGATTCAGAGTCAGTACAGTCAGATGCAGAGTCAGAGCATCCAGTTGCAGAGCCATAGCAGAGGCCCAAGTGGGCACAGACTACTCTTTAGGATGCAGAGGATCTCATTGGTGATCCAGCCGATACCAGGAGGACTCAATCTGATTTCGAGGAGCCTCCTGTTGCACTCACTGCCACTAAACCATTGCCATCTGAGCATATTTTCTTGGTTTAGTCTTCAGATCCACAGTCTTATGGTGAGGCTGTTGGAAATCCCTTTTGGGAATCCTCCATGCAGGAGGAGTACAACTCCCTCCTCGAGAACCAGACTTGGGATCTGGTTCCTCTTCCTTCTGGGAGGAAACTTATCATATGCAGATGGGTCTACAGGACCAAGAGCGCATTGAATGGATAGATCAGCAGATACAAAGCCAGGCTTGTCGCCAAAGGCTTTCAGAAGGTTCATGGTATTGACTATGATGAGACCTTCGAAGATGGATTCCATTCGATTGGCCCTTGCCATTGCAGCAGCCAAGTGATGGGAAGTCCATCAGATGGACGTGAAGAATGCATTTCTTCATGGTGATCTCTCTAAGGATATCTACAAGGAGCAGCCCCAGGGATTTATGCAGGACTCATCTTCGATCTGTCGACTGAACAAGTCACTTTATGGCCTCAAGCAGGCTCTGAGGGCATGGTATGCCAAGATGGACTCCTACCTTTTGTCACAGAAATTTGTACGTTGTAAATCAGACCTGAATGTATACATGCTTAGGACGGCTGATTCACTTCTAATTTTAGTTATGTATGTCGATGATTTGTTGATCACTGGTTGCTCCACTTCAGCGATTGTTGTAGTCAAGATGACTCTTCATGATAGGTTTTTGATGATGGACATGGGTCCGCTACACTTCTTCCTTGGACTTGAGATATTTCACATGACAGACTACAAGTTTGCTCCGACTCCTTTCCTATCAGGAGTCAAACTTGAGGATGGCGGGGAGACTCCACTGGTTGACAACACACTGTACAGACAACTAGTGGGGAGCTTGTTGCATCTTACACACTACAGACCAGACTTCTCATATGCAGTTGGCAACGTTTCCAAGTTCATGCAGCAGCCACATGAGCTACATTGGAAAGATGCAAAGCTTATCCTTTGATATGTACAGGGCACCATCACCTTTGGGATTCATTATGCAGCAGACTCTACATTAGATCTCATTGGTTTTACTGATTTCGGTTGGGTTGGCAATAGCATTGATCGCAAGTCCACATCTGGTTACTCACTCAGTCTTGGTTACGGGCCTATCTGTTGGTCGAGAAAGAAGCAAGCTCCCATTGCTCTATCTTCAGCTAAGATAGAGTATAGAGGGGTAGTTAACATAACCATCCAGGCTATGTGGCTACAACATTTTCTCACTGAGTTGGGCATTCAGTTTCATCAGTCGATCGTCATCTGGTGTGACAACCAGAGTACTCTAAAGTTCTATAGAGATCTAGTTCAGAGATAGCGGATGAAGCACATTGAGATCCACATGCACTACATCCAGGACTTAGTACACGAGGGGACCATCGACTTACAGTTTTGTCCTTCAACAAAACAGACGGTAGACATTTTCACCAAGACCTTCACTAAGCAAAAATTCCATTCTTTGCGAGGTCGTCTTGGAGTGAAGGACATAGTTGCCTAGCAATTGTAGTTCTTCTTTTTACATACATTGTACCTTGACGGGGGGGTTTTCCCATGAGGTTTTCCCTCTTTCCTCACTTTATTTTTAGTGTATCTTTTGTACTTGGGTACCTAACATGGCCTCGTTGTCGAGACCCAATCTTTATTTTCACCATAGTGATGTTCAAGGGGGGTGTTGGATTTACTTCACACACACCTAGGATTTCTTTTTCCTAAGGTTTTTATTTGTTTATTAGTCATAATTAGTCATTATCCAGTCTCCTATAATTTAGGAGAGAATATTCCACCTGGAGAATATTCTCTTTCAGTTCACACTTCAGTTTGACTAGTTGAGTTGATTTTAGATGTTGCATTGGGATCATCACCATGTAACATTGGGATCATCGTTGTTAGTCCCTAAAGTTGCACTCAACTGGTAAGGGAAATCTAGGGCATCATTGATTTTATTGCAAAATGTTTCTGAGGGTTTTATGATTTAGTTTTGGTATAATGGTTGAAAACTGGGTCAAGTTTACAGCATGGCATGAAAATCAAGATTAAAACATTGCATATCCAATTAGCTGAATAATAGGTAGGTACATAGATGGAGTAAACCAATTCAAGAAAAAGGAAAGTGAAATCTTCAATTTGTCAATTTCATAAAGTTTAGTTTCAATATATTATAAAGAAACAGGGGTATCAGCTTGAAATCATTACTTGAAATATTATCTCTACAGCAAAATCTTCATTGTATAAATTAACATTCAAGAACCAAAAGCATTGCAATTTAAATAATAAATTCAAGCATAAAAATGAAATAACAGAGTAGAAAAAGAAGGTCTAACCATCCATATGCCTTTGTTATTAAGTGTCAATTGAACATACGTGCCTTTTACAATAATCTCCACAAAACGTTACTCTAGATCTCCAAATTTTCGACCTCCATATGGTTTGTCTTCTATCTATTTAAACTATCTATAAAACTTCCAGATCCTATTATCTAGAACAGTTTTAAATGACTAGAATCAAAAAGTATCCATATCCTAAATTAATTCACTCAAAATGAGCTTCTACCTCCAAAATAGTCCATATCTCAACAGCTTGATATAACAAACATTGCCAGCATTACATTTGACTCTACAAAATAGGGATTTGTTTGACTCTGTAAAGCAAATCGAAGTCTTAGCATCTCCTTGATCAAAACAAGTAATTTTTTGTCATATCTCATGGAGAACCTTTAAACAAAATTGTAACCAATCTTCATGTTACCTTTAGGATAAAATCGCAGCAGTGGCTTTGGTGTTTTTCTGCTTGAGCTTCGTGGTTAACACAACATTGTGCCAGTAAAGTCTGAAATTGATTTCCCTGAGTTCCTTAAGCAATGCCCTTTGCTCCTTCTTCTTCTTTTTAAGACTTTGAATTCTTTCTTGTTAGCGAGCATTCCACTGTTCTATCTGCATCTTTTCCTTCTTTAATTGCTTTATGGTTTTCTGAAATTCTTTAATCTTTTCCTTATCGGCTCTTATCTCGACCCTGAATCCTGAACAATCTTCAGAGGGTGTAGTTTCATTCAGATTTAAAGTAACACTAGGTTCCTTGGCTTTAACCTGGTATTTTGAGATTAATTTTGAGCTATGTTCTTCTTCAGAACTAGATGAATCTATAGCTCCAAGTACATCTGGTAAGTAATATGAGTCGTCCAGGTAATCATGTTTTTCTTCATGGAATTCACTGATGCCTTTAGCCATCTCTTAGCTAATCTAGTTGAAGCTCTCATTACAGGGCCTGTAGGTGGTGTAAGTTTTCCTTTTCCTTTGCTGACAGATTTCTTGGGAAATGGGGACTTTTTTGCTATTTTCCTGGTGCTTGTTTCAACATCCTCAGAATCATCTTCTATGATTATGGTGTTTTCTTCTTTGATTGTCGGATTGAACATTGCCTTTGAGTTCAGCCTATACTTATTATTATACCTGGTTGAATTTCTCTGAGGTTTTTGTGATACACACGCACCTTTATCCCTTTTTCCTTTGATTGCAATGTTCCTTTTGTTGGTCGATGGCATTCCAGACTTGACTATAGTTTGAGCAATGAGATCATTATCTGACTCTGCTTCTCCTGTGACATCTTCCTCGGGAAGCATTTCAATCTCGGGCTCCCATCTAGGTCTCTTACTTTTGTTCTTCTTAGTTACCTTGATATCAGAAGATTCATCTTTCACAGGGTTTTCATCAGAAATATATCGACTTTGTTTAACAGTTTTCCTTCCTCTGCCCTTTTTCGGCTTATTGGATTGAGTGATAGGTTTTAAGGATTCCGTGAGCCAATTCCAGGGATTCTGTAATTCGTTCAGGGTAGACATGACTAGGGTTTTAATCAGGACATGATGGAACAAACTTCCTTTGGCATTAGTGGAAATTGACTGCACTTTCTTGGACATTTTTGTCAAACTTTTAAGCAGAAAATAAGGAAGATCTAAAGGGTATTCACCATTTAGATGCATCGGTATTCTGATATGGTAGATGTAAACCAACAAAAACCTCCCTTCGCAGGTGATGTATCTGTGAATCGCCACCAGAGCAATGTGTCATTCGGGTCGAACCCAGCTGCGAGGTATTCCCCTTCTCCAATCTGGATTCTGCTTATCTGGAAGGAGGAATTGATTTACAAATTCGGTGACCATGTGCTCCTTCTTCCACCATCTTTCCCCTCCAACCACGAGTCGTCAAGCCTTGCTTTAGTTTGCTCTGTCACCAGCATCAACATTTTACCGATTTCAACCTCGTGACCATCAAAGTTCAAAGCAAATTCCATTGAAACCTGCTCGTCATAACCTTGAAATGTGGTGAGGAACTCAAACCACCCGGCGTCTCTGAATCTTTGGGCCATCTGAGGGTAGGCTTCAAGAAGTTCAGCACCTTCTGGTTCAATTCTGGCAACTTGTCTGCTCCTCTTTGGTGCCATTAAACTCAATTCTGCAACCGTCGTCCTCAGGTTCCAAATTTAATACCTGCAATTGTTGGTATACTCTGTTGCTTTGAATGAATACCTGTATTTCTCCCTGCAAGGCTGAATTAAACCAACTCGAACCGGTCACATATAATAATCATTAAACAACAGGTGATTTTGAAATGAACCCTGGGCGCGTGCATAGCAATTATGTTCTGAACCTGTTGGATATAGAAATGATTGCAAAACATTTGTGGGAGCACATGAACTCTTAATTCATGAATCGTGTCATCGTAACTAAATCGGGATAGCAGGTGCAAGTTATGGCATGATTATTTGGCGCTACGGGAATAGGCTTATTCCCGTAGCGCGTTTGAATACTTGAAATTTGAAAATTCCAATGGCATAAACGAGACACTTCCGGTTTAAACAATGTTTTTCATAATCAAAATTAAATAAATCATCAAAGATTATAATGTAAACCATGAAACATCCAAAATCTAAAAATAGAAAACAGCTGAAAACGGAAAATGAGGGATGGGTAAGGAGGGTTTAGGACAAGGGTTTCTCACTAAACCAAGACAAACTTAGAGACTAACAATCACCATGCTAATTCGACCTTGCCTTGGTATCATCACTAGAGTGGCACATTAGCCTTGATTCCCTTAGTTAACTCCTCACTACTCTTTGTTCAGTTAGTTAACTGAAGACTAGTTGACTAGTTAACTCAACTAGGTGGCAATTCACTCCCGTAACTGCCTGAGAGACTAGAATAGGTGGCAGTTCACTCCCGTAACTACTGGTGTGTGTCCAGATCACTCTAGACCACCAATATGGCGACTTTGTTTACCTCAAGTCGAACTCATTGAGTTATACAGAGTATATCATGTGTAAATTATTCATTATTCACAACGGTTTTAATGAGAATTCTTCCATTCTTTCTCTCCTTCTTCTTCTTTTTCCAATTCTCTCTGCAAATGTGTGTATTATTGTTTAGCTAGATCTATGTTATGTAGGTTAAACACATTTACAGTCACCACCTACCAAATTTTGGGCGCAAACGTAGTTGTCGCTAATTTCCATCTTCAGGATGGGTTGTTGTGACATCTGGGCCATATTTATGTTCCATCAAGCGAGCGAGCGAAGCTAATCTAGAAATCCCTCTACAGTTGGGTGGCAGGACACTTTGGCATTGAAAATACAGTGGAATGTTGCAGAAGCATTTCTACTGGCTGAAACTTCAACAAGAGGTTAGAAAGTATATCAGGTCCCTTACTGCCTATCTTATTGCCAAACCGACCACTAAGAAATAGGGCCTATACACCCCTCTGCCTACTCTTGACAGACCATGGGAATCCATCTCAATGGACTACATGTCGGACGTCCCGTCCACCAAGTAGGGAAATGAATGTGTTTTTGTGGTTGTTGGTCGCTTTTCTAAGATGGTGATTATGGCCACCTGCAAGAAGAGCATCACAACAGAGGCCACTGCCAAGATCTTATTTGAACGAGTCTGGGTGTAACACCATGTTTCCCCCAGCTTGTAAATATAACTGGACTGGCCAAGAACTATGGCAAACTCATAAATGTGAATATGTGATGTAAATGGACCTTGAGGAAAAGGACAATGAATGTGAATAACATTTTGAATTATTGCAAGACTGTTGAGAGGGGATGTGCAGAAAAAGAGACCATGATGGCGGTGGAGGGCACCTGAAAAGGTGGCGTTAACTTCCACCAAGAATTAACACCGTATTTGGACTCCACTGGCCCGGAGAACCAAAAGCGGCTCGCTAGCCCCGAATTTAATGACTAGCAGGCTGGTAGGCAGATGGCTTAGTGAGGGATGGGATGGTGAACCGCCCATCCGTAGAGCCGTCAGGCCTAATCAGCACGAGGGGAATTGCGCCACACGCAACCTCACAAGAGGATAAGGCGTGAGGTAGAAGCAATTTAAGGGGGGGGGAGACGCGAGGGGAACTCTGGCATTACACAGAGTGAGTGATAGCAGAGAGGAAGGATTGCAACCTTCGCTCCTGGTCACTAGCAGACAGAGAGACACAGTCTCAGAGCATCATGGTCTCAGCTCGGGGGTGGCTAGTGGTAAATCCACTGGGATTCGCTATGCCTACGGTTGGGTGGAAACTAGCACCCCTCTTAGCAGTTGCTCCCACTTCTGGTGTTATTTCTGATAAGTGTTTTACATATTGCACCTTGAAATTCATATACTGATATATATTCTCATAGAACTATGAAATTATGAACGATTATAGTATAAGAATGTATGTGCAGTGTTTTGATAAGAAATAATGGATATATGCTTATGACAGAAAGACCATGCATGGCTTATGTTGATAAATGAATCTAATTATGCGTGAGTTGAACCAAGTCAGGCTTCCAATCCATCCTCGAGAACTTGTTTCCCCTTGTCCGTCTCCCGGGATGCCCCGGTATAGATCTCTTCACAGAGATTCCCTCCTTAGAAAGGTTTGCCAAGAACCTGGAAAAAGGGACTTGAAGGTGCAAGTCTTAATAACCTTGTACGAGGAGGAATGACCCTCTTAATATTTCGAAGTAGCAGTGTAAGGATAAGTAACGACTCAACAGATGAGATCCTGTCGGAAGACCCATGGTCATTCATGACAGTTAGATTGACGAATGAAACAAGGGCGTTACATACCTTGCCCCTTTTTCCTCTATCTTCGTGAATAGCGAGGAAATCGGGACCGTAGACCCCCACGGTCCATGAGGACATCTAGACCGTTGATTTTTCCACACCCATGAAGTAGTGGAAGAGTGCACAAGGTGGGACAGATATGAACCGTTAGATCCTAGCTAGAAAAACCCGACATTCATTGGATCTGTTCAGAGATGCATGAGGGTTAAGCCCTCGTGAATAGGAGGTTGAAAGTCCCGACGAGAGGCATGGCCATCGGGACATCGGCACTCGTGAACTCGGGAGTCACGATGACATGAGGTTGGGGATTTTCATAGTGAAAATCTTGAAACCAATCTGAGCCGTCCATATAGGAGGACACGCGGGCAAGATCGACAGCCTGTCGGCATTTTGGGGATCGAAGGGATAAGTTGTTGGAGTATTTCGGAAGTGGAAACTCCGAAATCACGAGAAGCGATCAGGACCGTCCATCTTAGGAGGACGTGTGGCGGCAATCAGAGCATGTAGGAAAAGTCCCGAAAGGATAGTCATCCATCGGGAAATCGGGGATCCCGTGGACAAGAAGCCCATACACTTTGGAATTGCAAAGTCCGGAATTCCAACAAAGTGAAAAGCATCCATTATAAGGCCAACTATCATTATATCGGCATATCGAGATTCGGCGGATCACGAATCCTGAGGATGAGTACATTTTGGCAGCGGAAAGTCCAAAAACCCGACAGGAGATAAGGCTGCGGTCTTGTGAGATAGTGGTCACGTGGGCCAGGAGGTTAGACAGGAGGGCTAACATGTAAGGGGCCATATCGTTGAATTGGCTCATCGGGAATCGCGGATTCAGGATTCCTATTGACAAGAGTTTGGGATCTCCCATGGTGGAAACCCCGGAGTAGATCTGAGCCGTCTGATTGAGGGAGGCCATGTGTCGAGAGATTAACTGCATCGAGAAACTGGGGATCGAGAGTTCGGGAGTTCCGTGATCGAGAGTCTGGATTCTCGTGATGATAAACCCCGATGAATGAACGAGATTCTTTCGGAGGATCTCAAGGTCTGTAATGACCGTTAGTCATGGGGATGAGACGTCAACTTAAGCCAGGACGCGAATATGCTTTAGGATAAGCGGCGAGCAGATCTGGATGGCCAGAGTCCACCCATCCAGATCTACGGCGGAGGTTCCATTCCGGAGCCCCCTTACTGTTCTGCCTATAGCGGTAGGGGGGGGGTCCGGAATTGGACGCGCAAATCTCGAACAGTCGATATTAACTCATCATAATCAACTACGCTCAGGTGGATTCCAGACCCCCCTTGCCATTATGCCTTTAATGGGGGGGGGGGGGGG
>ML813824.1:0-33361 GCA_009831015.1 Picea engelmannii | reverse complement strand
GAGTGGGACCTGTAGCCTATCGGCTAGCACTTCCTCCCACAGTAAAAGCACATAATGTTTTCCATGTTTCATTATTGAAGAAATATGTACATGATGCTAATCATATAATTGACTGGTATGTGATCCAGGTGGAACCAGAGGGATAATTTCTACCAGAACCCCAATGCATATTGGATAGAAAGGAAACCCCGATATGGAACAGAACCATTGCACAGGTCAAGGTGCAGTGGAAACATTTTGGCCCAGATGAGGCTACATGGGAAATGGAGGATGCCATGAGACAGGCATATCCGATTTTGTTTACTTCTGTACATGCAATACACGTTAGTAGATAAGAACATCGAGGACGATGTTCCTTTTAAGGGGGAGGGAATTGTAACACCCTGTTTCCCCCAGCTTGTAAATATAACTGGACTGGCCAAGAACTATGGCAAACTCATAAATGTGAATATGTGATGTAAATGGACCTTGAGGAAAAGGTCAATGAATGTGAAAAACATTTTGAATTATTGCAAGACTGCTGAGAGGGGATGTGCAGAAAAAGAGACCACGATGGCGGTGGAGGGCACCTAAAAAGGTGGCGTTAACTTCGACCAAGTATTAACACCGTATTTGGACTCCACTGGCCCAGAGAACCAAAAGCGGCTCGCTGGCCCTAAATTTAATGACTCGTAGGCTGGTAGGCGGATGGCTTAATGAGGGATGGGATGGTGAACCGCCCATCCGTAGAGTCGTCAGGCCTGATCAGCGCGAGGGGAATCATGCCACACGCAACCTCGCAAGAGGATAAGGCGTGAGGTAGAAGCGATTTCAAGGGGGGGTAGATGCGACGGGAACTTTGGCATTACGTAGAGTGAGTGATAGCAGAGAGGAAGGATTGCAACCTTCACTCCTGGTCACTGGCAGACAGAGAGAAACAATCTCAGAGCATCGTGGTCTCAGCTCGGGGGTGGCTAGTGGTAAATCCATTGGGAGTCGCTACGCCTATGGTTGGGTGGAAACGAGCACCCCTCTCAGCAGTTGCACCCACTTCTGGTGTTATTTCTTATAAGTGTTTTACATATTGCACCTTGAAATTCATATACTGATATATATGCTCATAGAACTGTGAAATTATGAACGATTATAGTATAAGAATGTTTGTGCAATGTTTTGATAAGAAATAATGGATATATGCTTATGACAGAAAGACCATGCATGGCTTATGTTGATAAATGAATTTAATTATGCGTGAGTTGAACCAAGTCAGGCTTCCAATCCGTCCTCGGGAACTTGTTTCCCCTTGTCAGTCTCCCGGGATGCCCTGGTATAGATCTCTTCACAGAGATTCCCTCCTTGGAAAGGTTTACCAAGAACCTGGAAAAAGGGACTTGAAGGTGCAAGTCTTAATAACCCTATACGAGGAGGAATGACCCTCTTAAGATTTCGAAGTAGCAGCGTAAGGATAAGTAACGAATCGACAAATGAAATCCTGTCGGAAGACCCATGGTCATTCATGACAGTTAGATTGACGAATGAAACAAGGGCGTTACATACCTTGCCCCTTTTTCCTCTATCTTCAAGAATAGCGAGGAAATCGGGACCGTAGACCCCCACGATCCATGAGGACATCTGGACCATTGATTTTTCCACACCCATGAAGTAGTGGAAGAGTGCACAAGGTGGGACAGATATGAACCGTTAGATCCTAGCTAGAAAAACCCGACATTCATTGGATCTGTTCAGAGATGCATGAGGGTTAAGCCCTCGTGAATAGGAGGTTGAAAGTCCCGACGAGAAGCGTGGCCATCGGGATATCGACACTCGTGAAGTCGGGAGTCACGATGACATGAGGTCGGGGATTTTCATAGTGAAAATCCTGAAACCAATCTGAGTCGTCCATCATAGGAGGACACGCGGGCAAGATCGGAAGCCCGTCGACATTTCAGGGATCAAAGGGATAAGTTGCCGGAGTATTTCGGTAGCGGAAACTCCGAAATCACGAGAAGCGATCGGGACCGTCCATCTTAGGAGGACATGTGGTGGTAATTGGAGCACGCGGGAAAAGTCCCAAAAGGATAGTCATCCATCGGGAAATCGGGTATCCCGTGGATAAGAAGCCCATACACTTTGGAATTGCGAAGTCTGGAATTCCGACAAAGTGAAAAACATCCATTATAAGGCCAGCTGTCATTATATCGACATATCGGGATTCGACGGCACGTGAATCCTGAGGACGAGTACATTTCGGCAGTGGAAAGTCTGAAAACCCAACAGGAGATAAGGTTGCGGTCTTGTGAGATAGTGGTCACATGGGCCAGGAGGTTAGCCAGGAGGGCTAACACGTAAGGGGCCATATCGGTGAATTGGCTCATCGGGAATCGCGGATTCAGGATTCCTGTTGACAAGAGTTCGAGATCTCCCATGGTGGAAACCCCGAAGTAGATCTGAGTCGTCCGATTGAGGGAGGCCACGTGTCGAGAGATTAACTGCATCGAGAAACTGGAGATCAAGGGTTCGGGAGTTCCATGATCGAGAGTCTGGATTCTCGTGATGATAAACCCCGATGAATGAACGAGATTCTTTCGGAGGATCTCAGGGTCTGTAATGATCGTTAGTTGTGGGGATGAGACGTCAACTTAAGTCAGGACGCGAATATGCTTTAGGATAAGTGGCAAGCAGATTTGGACGGCCAGAGTCCACCCGTCCAGATCTACGGCGAAGGTTCCATTCCGGAGCCCCCTTACTATTCTGCCTTTAGCGGTAGGGGGGGGTTCCGGAATTGGACGCGCAACTCTCGAACGGTTGAGATTAACTCATCATAATCAACGATGCTCAGGCGGATTCTGGACCCCCCTTGCCATTCTGCCTTTAATGGGGGGGGTCCGGAATAGTGTGGCGTGTGAAGTGGGGCCCCCCTCCTGTCATGTCGACTACTGTGTCGAGTTTCCCTTATTGCCACATGTATTCCAATTAACCGTGCGAAGGGGCCTGTTCTCATTGGCGGTTCTCTACCCCTATTGGGACGTGTTCCTATTGGCTATATGCTAGCCCTGTAGGGATTCGCCCCCATTGGTCGGTCGCTAGCCCTGTCGGGGTTCGACGGTGGCAGAGTCGAATGATTAGACATTACTGTAGCGCCAAGGCGCGAAATACAAATAGGCACTGCGTCCAAATTGAACCGTGATCATGACCCACGATCACATGGGAACAAAGAAGGAGAGAGAAAGAACCAGCTTATGCTAGGCCTCCAGGGATATCTAGGGGTTCTGGTCCGGCAGAAGTCTAGAAAAATTTGATTTAGGTAGTGGGTATGTTACACTAGGTACATTTTAGAATCACATAAACCATTGTCTCAGATCGGGACAGTCAATTTCTCATCACATTCTGGTCGATCCTCTGGTCACTGTTGGACACCAAGGTCACCAAATCCATGACCTTCCACCCCCAGACAGATGGCCAGACCGAGGTTGTAAATCGAATGATTGTGCATATCTTGCACAAGTATAATTCCAAGCACCCTTGCACATGCGATGAGAGTCTTCCCTATGTCTAGCATAACTACAATCGAGCCCTCCATATCTCAATCAACCACAACCCCTTTCAGGTGGGATTTGGATTCCAACCATTGGGTCCCACAGATGTTGCACTACCCCTTGCAGTCACCTTGGCCGACTCATCTCCTGCTCCATATGAAGCTGACAAAGCCACTCGGTTCATTGAACGGATCTAGCACATCTACAAACAAGTTCAGGATATCCTGAAAAAGTCCAATGACAAGTATAATCAGCGCCATGATCAACACCAGGTGCCACATAAGTTTCAGGTGGGTGACAAAGTTTGGTTGCACTTACAGAAAAAAATCCTTACAGGACCCCATCAAAATCTTCTCCCACTCTGTTATGGGTTGTACACCATCACCAAGGCTATGGGTGATAATGATTTTGAGCTCAACATTCCTCATTTCCTTGGCATGCACCCAGTGTTCAACGTGGATCTCCTTCGACCCTATTTCCCACCATTATTAGACACCTAAGAGATAGCAGAACAACTAACACCAACAGAGCTCAACCCTGACTGCATACAATAGGAATCCAATGATCAGATTGTGGACAAACAGGTCAAGGGCACTCGCCAGCAAAGGATCCATCTTTCTCGATTTGTCAAAGCAGGGCAGCTCCTGCACCAAGGCAAGTGGCTCACCCGAGGCCAAATTCAACAAAAATATCCTCATCTAATGGGGGCACTCAACACAATGGAGACCATTTCTTTATAAGGGGGGAGTATTGATCCAGATGGATGTTGGTGGCCTCCCACCTATTCCAACTGGCTCATTTTGGCAGTTTTCCAGTTTGGCAGATTTTTCCTAGTTTTTGGGTCCTTGACTTCCGGGATCGTTTTGAGGCCCTAAACAACGTTTTAAGGGCTCGCCATAGTCAAATTTTGAACAAAGTTACAGTTTAACGACAACATGTGTAGTCCTCGGATAGACCTTTCCAACAAGCTATTGTGTGCTTACAACAAAGATCGTATACAAAAGTTACGACCCTGAGAAGTTGATGTACTAACTTACCTAAACGAGGCCCACATGACTTTTGGCGCTTCATCTCCTAAGATTAGGTTTTTGGATGTCTAGGGTTTTTGTCATTCATGTTTATTGTAAAAACGCCTTCAGAGCCTCATTGTAATCATCTTCTTGCGAATGAGCATAGTCGTCACTTCTCTTCTCATAGATAAGCCACCACCATTCTAGCAATCTTGTTTTCTGCTGCATTTTACAGTTTCAACTTATTTCCTTATTGAATAGAAACAAATCTTACTGTATATCTGTTATTTTGTGTTAAGCATATTTTGATAATAATATGTATTCATTTTGTTCTGCTCATAAAATCTGGAGCAGTAGTCAAGATACGACTATATTTAGTTGGCCCAATGTCGTGATCTGTTCCTGCAACTCGCCTATTGGAAACTCAACCGCAGCTACCTCAAGCTATATAGGTTTATGCTACCTTGAGGGTTGTGTTAGGGATGTCTATGCACTAGCCTCTATTGTCCTTGGTTTTATGGATGGGGCGTCCCCTGTCTTGGGGTATTTCACAATGCATGTTGTTTCTAAGATTTGCGGAAGGATTCCCAACTAATCTTGAACCTTCTTTTGTTGGTCCTTGTGCTTTGTTGCAGCTTCCCCCCAGAGTTCCTTAGTAGAATCGCAGATCAAGTACTCGATCTGATCCATATCATCATCGGTCAAAATATAAAACGGGTCTTGCCATTGTGCTTTATCTTTCTTTCGCGCTCCTCTTGTCTGTTCTAGATCCTTATCTTTTCTTTTGAGTCCCGCTTCAGGGATTTTCGATTGGCCAGGGTACTTGTCTGTGCCATTTTTTCGATCCTCTTCCTCGTCGCTTTTCTCTTGGTCTTTGTATTCTTGTGAAGACCCTGGATTGTCGGCTAGATTCTTCCATTTGTCCCCCCAGTCATTGATAAGTAAGTGCACGTCTTCGAGTGTCAACCGGTAACTGGTAAACAACTCTTGTCACGCAGGATCCTTTTTGGCTTGCACATATAGATAGTGCATGCCATCTTTGAAGCGCAGGACATCCCTGTATGAAATGAATACTTCCTCTGGAATGCATAATGTAGTCTCTACAACCTTCATAATGAACTGCAAATATGAATAAAAAGTGGCGTTGATCTCAGTCTGTCGCCACTTAACGGTTATGTGCCATAAATTGGCATACAAGTCGCCAGAGGCTGCGACCTTAAACATGCATGCACTAGTAAAATGTGGCCTCCTGCCACCTAACTAGTGCAATGAGAATAAGTAACCAAGCATAGTGAAATTGTGTGCCCTTCTCTTGGGCCTCTGTGCAGTCCTGCAAAAATTGGTTAATGACAAACGTCACCCAGTTTATCTTACGCCTTCTTTGCATTTTTTTGTGGCTGAGATGATTTTTTCTGGTACCTCATCTCTGCGACATTTGCGCAACAATTTGTAGGCCAAAACTTGCATTGTAAACCTAACCTCATTTTCATTGATGATCTTCACATCCAGACCCCTTTTGTCTCTAAATGTGTCATACTTGTCTTTTATGGCCTCGGAGAGGGATCTCTCTCCCATTTTATGGAATAGTAATGACGAGTCTTCGTCTGCCTTGCCCAACCCTGTGATGCACGCAATTAGCACAGTATCAATTGAAATTGGGGGATATAGCCAAAATGTCCCCTATGGACGCAACTGAGCAATACCTTGACACAAGCATTGATTTCGTTACTTCATCCAAAATGTGGAATTTCAAACAACTTGAGTATTCCAGCTTTCTCCAAGCCCGACACCCATTCTTGTGATTCCACCTAAATTTTTCTTATGTCGAGGTCGATCTTCGTACACAAATATTGATCCTTGGCCAACTTAGGGAATTTCTACGTGTTAGAGATATCGTGGTCCATAAATTTCAAGTTTCCTACCTTCTCAAACATTTCCTCATCTCGACTCACACCCTTCATGACTAGTGCTATTGGTAATGGATACTTGGCATTCACCAGGACGGTTATTGGGGGTGTGTCATCCTTCCTCGAAGACAAATAATATTTGTGAAAAATTTTAGGTGGCGTCGGGGTCGAAGTTTCGGCCACCTTCTCTCCCTCCACATCTACTGGTTGCTTCGATTTTATCTTGGCTTCTCTAGATGGTCCTCCTACTCTCGATGGTGCCATTCTCTTTGTATGTTGGACTAGTGGATGAGTGTTGTGTGTATGGGTAGGTCATTGTAACTTGGCTCGAGTAGCTTAGATATGTTCACTCATGCTTGCATGCAAAAATGACTTTGTGTTTCCTTCCCTCTCGGTGTTTTGTGTGTTCGTGCCAAGAAGGCCTGTCGTATCCCACCTTAATTACTTCTTCAAATATGGCATTGAAGTTGGTAACTGGTAACTAAATTCTCCTTAATTTCCAAATCCACCTTATGGTCCTCATTTCATACTACTGATCTGTTCGGGATTTTTGGAGGCTTTTCTGATTTAATGCTTATACGACACTTTTATGACCTATCACGTCGGCTCTCGAACTGTCGTTTCTGTGCCTCGTTATTTTTAACGGTCTTGTCTTAACCAACATGTTCTTTAAGTGGTGTCTTGACTTTGAACTTCATGCAGTGTTGTCTTTGTATGTGATGATCAGCGCAGTTGCGCAAGTTCTGATACCTTGGTATTTACTATCGCTACTTTTATTTTATTTTTTTTCTTTCCTTTTTCTACTTTTTATTTGGTTTTTCTTGTTTTTCTTGCTACTATGGTACACTTACTATTGTTGAGTTTTGTACCTTGGGAGGTGTTCCCCGTGTGTTTTGTCTCTCCTAGACACATGTGGGATGGACTATACACTTTGTGCCTTGTACTTTTGTCTAATTTCACTTTGACTTAGGAGTTTTAAGTCAAAAGAGAAATTTAGTCATTTATGCCTAAAATGACTATTAATTCACTTTGTGGGTGAATTAGAGACATAAAGTGAACTTAGGAAACTTAACCCAAACTGGGTTATTGACTTAGATACTTTTGGTGAGATCTCAACTATTGATTAGATGGGAGATGAGATGATCTCATCCATTGGTTTCTTAGGTTTCCTTATGCATGTTCAAGTGGGGCGCAAAGGGTGAAGGAGAGCATCATTCTTCATTTGCTCACTTGGAGAGGAAGACTTGGAGCATTGAGATGAGTTTTGTTGCATGAGATTGCTAGAGCTTGGGTGCATGCTTTCATGGAGGGAGGAATTCAACTACTATCATGGTTTATTTACTAAGGAGGTTTCACTTCTGTGGAGGGCGCACTTGCTTATGAGGGTGGATCAGTTGTGGGGAGGACTTTTAGCCATCATATTGTAGTGAGTCAGTTGCAGAGGGAGGCCATCCAGAAGAGCTTCATTCCTGTAGAGGGGTTTCCAGATCTGAGCTCACAGTTAGCTTCTGGAGCAGTTTCAGTGGATTTGAGAGCTTGTATGTGGGGTGCACCTAGAGGTTTTGGACTTGTGTTTCAGCCTGGATCAGGCTGCTATTGTATCAGGTTCCTCTATATTTTGTACTTGTTGTATTCCACCTTCTGCTTTCTTCATATATAGACATATATTCCAAATTAGTTTTCCCCGCGAGGGGGGGGGGTTTATCCAGGTTCATGTTGACCAAAAATACCTGTGTACAAAAATGTATGTGTTAGTCTCTTAGATTTGCTTATTTTCAGCTATAAAGATCTTTAGGTGTGTTGCATTTATTTTAGTATGCATGTGCTAACTTATGGTTAGTAAAACTACATGCTAGAGCACCTAAAATTGCAAATATAACCATAACAAATCAGCAAGAAGTTCTTGGACTGTTGGTTGTCCTAAAACAGCAGCAAACATATACATAACAGTTGAAACTTAAAGCCAATCTGTGGTCAAAGATAGACCCAGTTGGCAAGCTTGACAGGACCTCAAAATCTTCAACTATAATACAAGGGTTTTGGCGCAGCCCAGATCACTGCACCGACTGTCGACTGTCTCGATAGAGTTTCAACCAAGGTTTCCAACTATGCAACACATGTCTCAATTATCTATTGTATCACATAGGGACCTAACCAGTGCATGCGAAACTTCCCTGGATGATGCAGATACTTGTTGTCATAAAGTAGTACCAAATATCCGACTTGAAATCTCTTTGGTTTAATGTGGCGATCATGCTAGACATTCTCTCTGGCTTTCTACACCTGCTGATGGAACCCTGCAATGAACCGGTCCTCCTCAAGCTGAACTAATTACGTCAATATCTCCTCCATTGCACCAGTATCAAAGAGATCATTGATTGTTGCAATGCGCAAGATAGGTAGAATGAACTCCATGGGCATCATTGCTTCATGTCCATAGACCAACCGGAACGGTGTCTACCCTGTCAAATTCTTACTTGTATTTTTGTAATCCCATAACACTGCAAAGACTCACAAGTCCCAATCATCTCTCCTTACGTTGAAGATTTTTTTCAAAGCATTTTCGAAGATATTATAAAAATCTTCCACTATGCCATTGGCCTGAGGGTGATATGGTGTACTCTTTTGATGATGAACAAGAAATTCCTCAATTAGTGTTGCAATTGTTCTGTTAAGAAAGTGTGTACCTTGATCACTAAGTAATATGCGCAAACATCCAAATCTTGTGACTACGTTCTTGAAAATAAACTGTGCAGCAGTCTCTGCAGTACAATCAATAACCAGTGTTGCTTCTGCCCACCTGGTCAAGTAATATGTCACAATGATGATGTATCTTGCCCCATATCTCATTGCTTGTGGGTTGATCGAACCTACAAATTCAATGACCCACTTATCAAATGCTTGCAACGTAACTTGTGGATTTAACGACATTTCATCTCTCCTAGACGGTTTCCCCACTCTTTTACATACATCGCAGGCCTAAAAATACTCCTTCACATCTTTGTGCAGTGTAAGCCATCGAAGCCTCGCGCATAAATTATTTTGTGTCATTGCTTTGCCTGCATAATGCCCTCCAGCAATTCCATTGTGTGATTCCTCTAATATAATCGACCTTTCATGTTCTAGTACACAACACCTCAATATTCCATGTGCTCCTAACTTATACAAGTTCCCTGCAATCAACTAATAATCTGTTGCTTTCACCACCAATTGTTTCTTCTGTGAAACGGTCATCTCAGATGGGGCCATGCCTGTACTTAGAGATTCCACAATGTCTACAAAGTAATAATCCACCATCCTGACTGCAAATAACTGTGCATCAGGGAAATTATCATCTAAATTGCATGCATCCTTTTCTGTCAATATGTGCGAGAGATGATCATGTCCTGCATTCAACTTTCTTGGTTTTACTATAACCTCAAAGTCATATTCCTGAAATAATAACAACCATCTGCAAATTCTTCCTCCCAATATAGGCTTGTTGACTAAGTACTTTAAAGCAAAATGATCTGTATACATCTTGAAGTGGGACCCCAATAAGTAGTGCATGATTTTATGTAGTGCATAGACAATTGCCAATCCTTCTCATTCTATAGTGGTATAATTCTTTTAAGATGTAGATAGTTTCTTACTCGCAAATGCAATTGGATGATTGATGTCCCCCTCTCCCAGTTGTGACAGCACTGCGCCCAACACTATAGATGATGCATCTACATGTACATGGAACTCCTTGTTCCATTATGGACAGAATGGGTGCGGTCACCAGTTTTTTCTTCGAAGTGTCAAGCCCCTTCTGGCAATTCTCATTCCATTGAAACTTGGCTTCCTTCTTCAATAACTTTTTCATGGGTGTTGTAATCTGCGCATATCCTTTGATAAACTTCCTGTAATAATTTGTATGACCCAAAGTTGCCCTCAGTTGTATGACTGATGTCAAAGGCTCCAACTCTAGAATTACTACGATTTTGGTTGGATCAACCAACAGTCCTTGTTTACATACTACATTTCCTAGTAGAATTCCAAACAGTGCGCAAAAGATACACTTCTTTAAGTTCAACGAGATCTGACACTGCCTGCATCAATCTAACATGAGCCGAAGAACTTCAATATGATCATGTAGTAGACTAAACATCGTCCAATCATCCAAGTAAACCTCAAAAAAATTATGGATGAACTCCTCGAATGTTGCCACTACTACTCTAGAAAACACCGCAGGGGCATTCTTCAATATGAATGACATCATCGTGTACTGATAACTACCCCACTCTGTCGCAATCGTGGTTTTGTGTCTATCTTCCTGCACAATTCTTATCTGATGATACCCATAGAATCCATCTGTAAATGAATATGTTTCTTGACCTCCTACGTTCTCAAGTACCTCATCCGTGAATGGTGTTGGGAATGGGTCATGTAAGCATGCGTCATTCAACTTCTTTAGATCCACGCAGATCCTAATTCCTCTTGTCTTCTTGTCCTGCACCACCATTGGACTAATCCATTTTGATTCTTTGACTGGCTCAATAATACCTGCATCTAGCATCCTGTCTATTTCAACCTTGACCTTCTCCTTGTACCTCGGGTTTAACCTGTAAGGTCTCTGTCGTATTGGCTTAGCTCCAGGTTTTAGTGGGATCTTCATCTCGCCTAAGTCGCATGTTATCCCCTTCATCTCTAAGAATGTGGTTGGAAATAGAATCTGATATTCCCACAATAACTCTACAACCTTCTCAAATGTCTCATCATTATAATAATCTCCTATCTGCGCAAACTTAGGATTCTTCATTGTCCCAATGTTGACCTCCTTCATCTTGATAGGTCGTGTGTACACAGCGGATGCAAGCTTTGGTCCTTCTATGACATGGGTTCCTTTAGTCTTAGGTACTTGTATATTTTTGGGATCCTCGTACTCATATTCCTCCTTTTTTACATTATACCATTCTAATAGCTTATGGACCGTCATCTTGGCTTTGTGCACATTGCATAAGGGTATTCCTTCCATTGTCTCTACCTCTGAGAAGATGTTTGTTCAAATGGATTGTAGTGTTGTATGTATGGAGGGAGATTCATGTTCAAATGTGAATGTGATTTCGAATCTCAGGACCAATTCTTCCCAGCTTGTTGTCTCCCTACGCATCTCTAATTCTAAATACCAATTCTTCGGGATTGTGTCCAACGTGTGTATGAATCTCTCTGTCCATTCTGCTTATGGTACTACGCTCCATAAAGCCATACAAATTTCTACATGACCTTCCAGGTCATTCTCTCTTGTGTATTTCTGTGCAGATTCATCCTCCTCAAGGCCAAAGCATATCTGCATAAGTCTATTGCATTGTGCCTAGTCTTTCATCACCTTTCTATGCGCAACCCACCATCTAGATGAAGTTGCCTTTAAGATGACATCTAGTGCCAACATCCTCTGTTGTTCAGGCACCTGTAACTCAAATGATTTTCTAAACATACCAATATTAGTCAATCCATCGTACCTGGGTGGATCACATGGCTATATTCCTATCTAGCGCGAAGATCGGTTTATCCGCGCACATCGTCTAGTTGACACTTCATGCATCCTCTGTTGCCAATTTTTCAGACCGACTTCTGAATCTGATGTGCATGAACTGATACTTCTTCAACTCAGTGTGCCATCCATTATCGGATCGACATAGTCCTCCATCCGCGCAGTTAGATTATATAAGTTGTCAATGTCCTTCCCTTTTGTTGACTCTATGTATCTCTTCCCTTCGGATGGGTCCAAAGGTGCAACAACTTTTAGGTCCCAAACTTCAAAGATCATCTCCCTCTTATTAAAGTTAATAATTGCCTAGTTATCAAACACCCATTCCAATCCCATCAGTGTTAGATATGGTTGACTATCATCTACTATCTCAATAACTTCAAAGTATGCCAAGCTATGCACCCCATCTATGTTCATAGGTACTCTTGTCAGTCACCCAATTAGGACTATCTTATGCTGATTTGCGAGCCTCAACTGAACAAGGGACCATATTAGCTCAAATTCTCCCATCATCTCCCATCTCTGCTTAGGTAGCACATTCACATCAGATCCTAAATCCAAAATCACATTATCCACATTGTACTCTCCAATCTGTGCATTAAACTTGAATTCTTTGTTGGTTCTCTTCCTGCGCAGTACATGACTTACCATTCTTTGTGCAACAGTGGTGTCCCTTCCTTTTGTGCAGTGATCAATCATGTTATATAACACACTTAACGCAATTGTATCTCTCATCAGTTCTACATAACTCTTTAAGAACTATGTTAGTGTACTTACTTGCGCACTTGACTTCTCTGGTATAGTTCGATCTTCTATATGAGGCAGCAATGATGTTGATGCTTTCCCATGTGGTGCAAGTATTTCCTTTCTTGCGCTCTGATATGTCTCTTTTTCATATTGTGGATCGAATGTTGGTATAGGCCCTACTGACTCCCTTACCCACTCCTCCATCTAGTTTCCTTGAGTTTCCATATCAGTGCATGTCCTAGCTCCTCCACACGTAACGACTGTTGTTTTTGGTCCTTCACTACGTCTTTCGTTTGATATCATTTTCACATTCTGATTCAGAGTCTGATTTGGGTTTCCTTTGGCCTGCCATTTCACAACTAGTTGGGGACAATCTTTTGTCATGTGATCCAGTGCTCAATAATATGTGCACGTCATACACAGATTCTGGTAATCACAAGCTAAGTGTCTAGGTTGATTACAATTATAATAGATAATCGGTCTACGTCCTCCTCTACCAAAAGTTCCTATTCCCTGACCTCGACCAAAGTTCTCTATATTGGATTACTGAGAGGGGGGGTGAATCAGTGATAGAGCAATTTAAACATTTTCAACCATATAATGCAAGTGTTATATCAGTGTAGCATTATCATCCAATAATTGCAGAGTAAATAAAAATGAACAAATGAGCAATCATATACAGTACACCAGTGTTTTTACGTGGAAACCCAAAGCGAGAGAAAACCATGGAATGTTTTTTCTTATATGTCTTGAAGAATCACATTCATTAGAAGCACCAATTTCCTTTGTTTTCCAGCTGCAATTGGAAGGAGGCTCCAACCCCCTAGTTTCTCAGGCTACAACCTAAGGGAAGCTCCAACTCCCCAATTCTCTGGCTACAACCAGAAGGAGGCTACAACCCCCTATGTTATTTGGCTACTATCGGAATGTGGCTACAACCACCTGTCCTTGCCTCGTCCAACTGCCCTGACGTAGAAGTAGAATGATGGAACCACTGTCACACTATCACTATGAGATATACTGGTGTAAACCTGTACTAATCAACCTATAATCAACCTGTAACAACTTGTACCAATAACCTATACCAACATGTACCATACATCAACCTGTACCTCAAATTGTACCATAAAAAAATGCATCAACCATGCACCAAACCTATACAAATACCCTATCACAATAACCTATTCAAACAACTTGTAATCAACCTGTACCATAAACAAGTGCATCAACCATGCACCAACCTACACCTCAACCTGTACCATCAACAAGTGCATCAACCATGCACCAACCTACACCTCAACCTGTACCATCAACAAGTGCATCAACCACGCACCAAATATGTACCAATCATGCATCAAATACACATCAACTATGACTCATCAAGATGTACCAACATCATCAAGTATACACTTCATGTATGTGCCAACTCATCAACCACTTGTCTCAACCATGTACCTCAACCATACACCAAGTACATATACAAATATAACCATCAAAAGTTCTCTAGCAATACATCACACTATCCATAACCAAATACCATAAACCCTTACATCAAACCATGTGCCACAACCTCACTATTATGTAACCTCAAGCTAAACCAACAACTTCAACAACACATCACAACCAAAAGACCAATACCCATATTCCAAATACCAACAACAAAATACCAATTGTATTCCTCAACAAATCTGATATATGCAACAATATTGAACATCCAATACCATCTCAAGAGCTAAACCCTAGCTCACAAAACATACCTCAAACAATATGTGCCATATCTCTCATAAATAGACCCCAATCATGTTGTTGCCACAATTTTTCTTCCGCACTTTTTCTGCCCCGATTTTTCCTGCCGCGAATTTTCTATCGTGATTTTTCTACCGCACTTTTTTTTCCACGATTTTTTTGCTGCACTTTTTCTACCACAATTTTTCTCTATCAATAATACATTCCCAAATAACCTTTTGCAAAAATAAATATTCAACTATATTCGAGTGTGATTAAATGAGATAGCCTTGCCTCTTATTTATACTTTCATGTAGCATCCCACTTTCCTTATTTTAGGGAGTTCTCCATTAACTTTATTAATTAAATAATTTTTTTTGCAAACACTTTGACTTTTTGGGCTTCTAGATGACTCATGAGGGTTCTCCAACTTCACATGGCCATAACTCTCTAACCGTGAGGAGTTATGTGACGTTCCACATACCAGCGGAAATGGCATGACATGTACTATTCGTCTAGAATAGTCTTACCTGCAAATATATCAAAACTCATACCATTATCCATCAAACAAACTTGAATCCATTACCCAAACCTTTGTGCTACCGAAATTCGCTACCAGACTTTCTTCAAGGGTTGACATCAATGGAAACTAACCTAATTAATCAACAATCTCCCCCTTTGGCATTGATGGCAACACTATGATGCAATATTGAATTCATATCACTCATGCTCCCATTGTTACCATCGCTCCCCCTGGAACCATGCCTATGTGCTCTTTCTCCAAGCAATTTTTATCTTTGCATCTGATAAATCTCTCCCCCTTTGTCATCAATGGAAAAGGTATATTTCCATCCGGGGTTGCTCCCACTGACTGAACTCTTCCTGAAACTAATCTCCCAACCTGAACTTTCCTCTTTATGGTGCTTCCTCGTATAAATCTAAGACATATAAGATAAGCATTCAAAAACATTCATTTTGGAGTATAAATTACTCTGAGTCTCTGGCGAAGATACTCAAAGGCTTCTCTTGGAAGCGGTTTTGTAAAGATATATACCACTTGTTCTTTTATGCCCACATATTCAACTCTGATGTTCTTCTTTGCAACTTATTCCCGTAGAAAGTGATACTTCATTGGAATGTGCTTTGTCTTGGAGTGAATCACCGGGTTCTTTGAGATATCGATGGCGCTTGTATTATCATGATATATTGGAATGGGCTCATCATAATCAACCTGTATATCCGTCAGAGTTTGTTTCATCCATAGAACCTCTGTACAACATGATGTTGCTACAATATACTATGTCTCAGTTGTAGATAAGGATATTGATGATTGTTTCTTGCTTAACCATGATACTAAACACTCACCCAAGTAGAACGTTGCTCCACTGGTGCTTCATCGGTCATCGATGCAACCTGCCCAATCTGCATCTGTGTAGGCAATAAGTCATAGATCCTTTCATTTTGAATATCATAATCCAAACTCTTTTGTTCCTTTGAGATATCTGAAAATCCTTTTCATTGCTAACACATGTGATTCCTTTGGTGTTGCTTGAAATCATCCCACCCTTCCAACTACCTGTATTACATCTGGTCTGGATATTGTCACATATCGTAAGCTACCAATCATCGATCTGTATTACCTCTGGTCTATAGACTTTGAATCATCATCTTCGCTCAAATTGCAACTGTTTTGCATAGGATTGGTAACGAGTTTGCAATCTTCCATTCCGAACCTCTTTAGTATTTCTCTGATATACTTAATTTGAGAAATAAAAATTCCTTGGTTGATTTGACGTATTTGAAGACCCAGAAAGAAGGATAGTTCTCCAAGTAATGACATTTCAAATTCATTTTGCATATCCTTTGCAAATTTTTGGCTTAACTTGTCATCGGTACTTCCAAAAATAATATCATCAACATAAACTTCAATTAATAATCTTGAGTTACCTTGATGTAGAGGTTGTTGTATGCACTTCCTTTTTTGAACCCTACCCACTGTAGATATTTATCCATTCTAGAGTACCATGCTCTAGGAGCTTGTTTTAGACCATAAAAGGCCTTCTTCAATTTACACACATAGCCTGCATTCTCTAACAACTGAAATCCTTCTGGTTGTTCAATGTAGACTTCTTCTTCAAGTTCCTCGTTCAGAAAAGTTTATTTCACGTCCATATGATACACTTCAATATTTTTGGAGCATGGATAATCTAGGAACAATTAGATTGTCTTCATTATGGCAACTAGAGAAAATGTCTCTTCAAAATCGATTCCTTCAACCTGTGCGTATCCTTTACATACCAAATTAGTTTTGTTCTTTGTAACCTGTCCATCTTCATTTAATTTATTTCTAAATACCCACTTTGTGCCAATCACATTCTTATTCTTTGGTCTTGGAACCAATTCCCAAGTGTCATTTTTCCCTATTTGATCCAATTCTTCATCCATGGCCTTATTCCAAAATTCATCCTTGTTGGCCTATTCAAAACTGTTTGGTTCAATCGTAGATGAGAGTGCTAGGTGTGTTTGTTCCTTCTAGTCTCAACTCCTGCATCTTTGTTTCCGATAATCTGATCTAAAGGATGATTCTTCTGTACTCGTTTGCTAGGTGTCTTTGGAGGCACTTGTTGAACTTGCTCTTCTATTTCTGTCTAATCCTCTTCATCTTCCCCTTCTACTTCTTCTTCATCTTCTGCTTCTTCTTTGTAAAGTTGTTCCATTTATTCATTTTCTTCTTCCTTTAATTCTCATCCACTTGTTTAATCAATTGTTCCATTGATGCTTTCCACAACTTTGTTCAACCTCAAATTGTAACACTCGTATGCTTTCTTTGTACTTGAGTAACCAACAAGTACTCATTTTTCCACACGAGAGTCAAACCTTCCCATTCTGCCATCTTCTCTTTTGATGTAGCATTTGCTTCCAAATACTCTGAAGTGCTTCACATTTGTTGGTCTTCATTTCCATAGCTCCTAGGGAGTTTTGTCAGTGGTGTTTCTGAGCATTACTCTGTTTTGAATGTGAACCATTGTATGTACTGCATGTGTCCAAAATATATCTGTCAATTTGGAATCCATTAACATTGTTCGAGTCATTTCTTGTATTGTCTTGTTATTTCTTTCAACAACTTCATTCTGTTGAGGTGTCCTAGCAACGTAGAATTGCCTTTTTATTCCATGCATGTTGTAGTAGTCCATAAATTCCTTTGAAGTGAACTCTCATCCATTATCAGATCTTAAACATTTGATTTTTGAATCCATTTCATTTTCAACCATTTCCTTGTATACCTTGAAGTTTTCAAAAGCTTCTGACTTATTCCTGAGAAAAAAAACTGCAGTCATTCTTGTATAATCTTCAATTAATAACATAAAGTATTTCTCACCTTTTAAACCCTTTGTTGTAGTTGGTCCAACTAGATCAGTGTGAAAAATTTTCAGTGGTCTTGTTGTTGCATATTCTTTTGATTTAAACACGGTCTTTGTTTGCTTTCCTTGTTGAAAATGTTTGCATAAAGAGTTGGTTGGTTTCGTAATCTGGGGCATTTCTCTAATTGCTTCCTTTTTTCTGACTTTGACAAGGTTATCAAAGTGTATGTGACCCATTCTTATATGCCATAGCCAACTTTCATCTTCCTTTCCTAGACAACACTTTTCATTTCCAATTTCACTTAGTACATATATGTTGCTTGAAGTTCTTGCAACTGTTGCAATCAATTTTCCTGAACCTTCTTTTCTTATCTCGCACTTTTGTGAATCGAAAGTAACTTTATGACCTTGGTCACACATTTGACTCACACTTAGAAGATTATGTTTCATATCTTCTACTTGTAGAACATTTTTTCCTTGGTATTCTTGTTTCCAATTCTGATTGTGTCTTTTCCAATGATTTTAGATGAATCATCATTTTCGAAGGAGACAGGTCCATCTCTTTCCTTTCTTAATGTAAGAAACTCGTCTTTGTCACTTGTCATGTGTTTTGAATAGCCATTGTCAACATACCAACCACATTTCTTCTGCTTAGCTTGTAGAGAGAGTGTGCATTCTTCATTGCTATATTGATTCTGCTTTCTTATCCATGCTTTCTTATCCATGTTTTCTTCTGAGGTTCTTGTTTGTGACTGTTGTTGTTCTGTTGTGGTTCTCTAGGAGGAACTGTCATTCTACAATCTTTGGCCATATGTCCAAAGTTGTTACACTTGTACCACTCCACTTCAGTTCTCAATGATTCAAACTTGTTGTAATTTCTTCTTTGTGTTTCACTAGGCCTTCTTGGATAACCCTTTTGTGTATGACTTTCAAATTTGTTTATGTTCCTGTTATTAGCTCTACAATTCATAGCTTTATGTCCAAAATTATTACATGCATAACATAAACCAAAAAAAATAGTTTGATACCTGGGAGTTGAAGATCTTCTGAAAGGAGTTGCTCTTCTTAATCCTTCTTCTTCCTGGGGCCTATCTGTCGGTTGTTAATTATGAAATCTGAATCTTGTCGATGGAGGAGTGTCCCTGTAATCTTCCTTGTAAATCTTCTTATCCCATTTGATTGTTTCTACATAGCTTTTTGGATATGTTTCTTGTTCTGTTTTTTTGGAGATTGATCCATTTTTTGTTTGATTGTATCCAAGTCCGAACTTGTCATGATGAGGTTTTTTACTGTTGATAATGTTATCCAAAACTTTTGAGTTGTTCTGCATATTTTTCTTTTGAAGATCCTTTCTTAATGTGACAATCTCTGCTTCCAAATTTTCAATGATCCTATCTCTTTCTTCCAGTTGTTATATGAGTGTTACTTCAATTCTTTTATCTTATTCTATTTGAACCTTCAAATTTGTGATCATTTGTTCTAGTTCCTGAGTGTCTTCTTTCTTGTCTAGTTCCACTTTTAGCTTCTTGTTTTTCTTCTTCTCTCTTCTTATAACTTTTATGGCACACAACAATTCTTCTCTATAGTCAACTTCTTTCTCTTTGTATTCTTCTTCGGCCTCTTCATATTCTTCTTTGGTGTATTCTTTGTCAGAGTCTTCTACTGCCATCAATAGAACTCTTTATGTCTCATTGTCACTAACTTCATCTCCATCTGATGAGGAGATGTCTTCTTTGGTGCATAAGCTTTTCTTGAAAGCTTTCTTTGTGTTTCTTTTGCCTTTGTATGTTTCTTTGTTATTTTAGTAATCTTCATCACTCCTCTAATTTTTCTTATGAGGACATTTGTTAGCAAAATGACCAATACCATCACAATTAAAACAAATCAATGGAAACTTACCTTTATATTTGTCGTTGGTTCCCTTATTCAATCTTCTAACAAAATTGGTCATTTCTTCATCATCTTCCGAGATGTCACTGTTGCTGCTATGTTCTTTTTCTTTTTGCTTTCCCTTTTGCTTTGGCCTTTTGGATGCTTTGAAATCTATTTTTTTTATATCTGGATTTTCTTGTTCAGTTCTCATTTCATATGCTATGAAGATTCCATGTAGTTTGTCCATGCTTATTGAGTCTAGATATGTTCTTTCTTCTAGTGCTGATATCTTAGGATCAAATCTCATAGGAGGAGATCTTAGTTCCTTTTGAATAATTACAGATTCTTTAATTTCTTCTCTCAATCCTATGATTGCATTTATTGTTTCATCGACTCATAAGAAGTAAGCTACAATATTCTCATCTTCCTTCATCTTTAGTTGTTCGAACTGACCTTTGTAAGTTTGAAGCTTTGTTGCTTTGACTTTTGAATCTCCTTCATAAATATTTCGGAGCTTGTCCCAAATCTCTTTAGTGGATTTACAATGTATAACTTTAGTGTATAATGATTCACAAAGACCATTCAAAAGTGCATTTTTGGCTTTGGAATTATTTTTCCCGAGTTTTATTGCTCTTTCATTTTTCGGCGAAACTGTTGGTACTTTGTATCCATCTACAACTGATTGTCAAATTTCAAATCCCTGTGCCTGTATATATGTTTTCATCATTCTGCTCCAAAATTCATACTTTTGTCCATCAAATTGTGGTATTCCATTTTTATACATGTTGTTGCTCTCCATGATCTAACTTTAAGTGGTTAAACTGATTTATGAAAGAACTTGCTCTGATACCAATTGTTGGATTACTGAGAGGGGGGGTGAATCAGTAATAGAGAAATTTAAACATTTTCAACCAAATAATTCAAGTCTTATATCAGTGTAGCATTATCATTCAATAATTGCAAAGTAAATAAACAATGAACAAATGAGCAATCATACACATACACAGTACACTAGTGTTTTTACGTGGAAACCCAAAGCGGGAGAAAACCACGGAATGATTTTTCTTATATGTCTTGAAGAATTACATTCATTGGAAACACCAACTTCCTTTGTTTTCCAGCTACAACTGGAAGGAGGCTTCAACCCCCTAGTTTCTCAGGCTACAACCTGAGGGAAGCTCCAACTCCCCAATTCTTTGGCTACAACCAGAAGGAGGCTACAACCTCCTATGTTCTCTGACTACAACCACTTGTCCTTGCCCCGTCCAACCGCCCTGACATAGAAGTAGAATGATGGAACCACTATCACACTATCATTGTGAGATATATTGTTGAAAACCTGTACCAATCAACCTGTAATCAACCTATAACAACCTGTACCAATAACTTGTGCCAACATGTACCATACATCAACCTACACCTCAACTTGTACCATAAACAAATGCATCAACCATGCACCAAACCTATACAAATACCCTATCACAATAACCTATCCAAACAACCTATAATCAACATGTACCATAAACAAGTGCATCAACCATGCACCAACCTGTACCTCAACTTGTACCATCAATGAGTGCATCAACCATGCACCAAATATGTACCAATCATGCATCAAATACACATCAACTATGACTCATAAAGATGTACCAACATCATCAAGTATACACCTCATGTATGTGCCAACTCATCAACCACTTGTCTCAACCATGTACCTCAACCATACACCAAGTACATATACCAATATAACCATCAAAATTTCTCTAGCAATACATCACACTATCCATAACCAAATACCATAAACCCTTACATCAAACCATGTGCCACAACCTGACCGTTATGTAGCCTCAAGCTAAACCAACAACACATCACAACCAAAATACCAATACCCATATGCCAAATACCAACAACAATATACCAATTGTATCTCTCAACAAATCTGATATATGCAGCAATATTGAACATCCAATACCATCTCAAGAGATAAAACTTATCTCACAAAACATACCTCAAACAAGATGTGCCATATCTCTCATAAATAGACCCCAACCATGTTGTTGCCGTGATTTTTTCTTCTGCACTTTTTCTGTCGTGATTTTTCTGCCGCGATTTTTCTCTATCAATAATACCTTCCCAATTAACCTTTCACAAAAATAGATATTCAATGATATTCAAGTGTGATTAAATTAGAGAGCCTTGCCTCTTATTTATACTTTCATGTAGCATCCAAATTTCCTTATTTTAGGGAGTTCTCCATTAAATTTATTATTTAGATAATTTCTTTTGCAAACACTTTGACTTTTGGGGGCTTCTAGATGACTCATGAGGGTTCTCTAACTTCACATGGCCATAACTCTCTAACCGTGAGGAGTTATGTGACATTCCACATACCATTGGAAATGGCACGACATGTACTATCCATCTAGAATAGTCTTACCTACAAATATATCAAAAATCATACCATTATCCATCAAACAAAATTGAAAACATTACCCCAACCTTTTGTGCTACCAGAATTCGCTACTGGACTTTCTTCAAGGGTTGACATCAATGGAAACTAACCCAATTAATCAACACACTATGTTCCCTTGATTGAACCCTCTCTTATTGTTATACTGCACACCACCTCCTTATGCGCCGATATTCTCTTCTTGGATTCTGTACATATCTCATGTGCACTCCCTTAGTAGGTCAAACGTGCGACAATCCTTCTCTCCATGCCCTACCGACTTGAAAAAGTTGTAAAACAAGTTCTTTGGTGTACTTATATACTTGTGTAGTAATGGAAAATATGTGGGGTGATGTCGCCATTTCTTACATATCTCGCAGTATCCCCCTCCTGGTAGTGGATTTGGCACTCCAACTACTAAATATTGCGCGTATGTTACGCATTCGTCCTTGTGATAGCCCTCCATTCTACATTTGGTACACCACGCTTGTTCTTGTTTCTCCATTCCTTTGGTAATATCGACCAACTGAATTGTTAATGCATCCAACTACGTCTAAACTTGTGTCATTCCTCTCGTATCTCCTGTCGGAGATGCCTCTAGTTTCATTGCAATCTCCAGCACCTTGGGCTACAACGTAACCTTTTGTTGAATTAGGGGCCTCTGAATGTCTGGTAGAAGTCCGGAAATAAACCACTCTTGATTTTGTTGATCTAGAATTTGGAAACTCGATCTCCCCATTACATCTTTAAAACATTGATCAAACTCCCATACAGACTTTGTTTGTACTTGTTTGATCTATTTTAGCTCAGTGATGTACTACGATTCTGACTTTGGCTTTTTGAACTCCTTTAATAACTCTTGCTTTATCTCTGCCAAAGTCATGGCATGTCCTGTAGGCATAATGCTTTGTAACTTCATATACCATACCAGCGCATGACCTCTAAATGTCATTGCTAACTGTGCAAATTTTACGACATCATCGTGTATGTTATTAGCGGCCCAAACTGTTTCACACACAAACAAGTGTTGTTTTGGATCCTCTGACCCCACTCCCTTGAATTCAAGAAGTCTAAGAGTATTATCTACTCCCGCCATATTAGCTTTTGTTGTCCCTCCTCTAGGTGATGTTGGCAGACTCAAATTATGACTTTGACTCTGCGCACTGCTTCCACTATTCTGGCTATTGCTACTATGTACTCCTCGACTAACTATGATGGCTTTTGGCAAGTCTTCAAATGTTATCTATGATTGTGGTGATGCACATGGGCTGGTGGATTCAACACAAGATCCTATCTGAGTAGGACTTATTGGTTCTTCTATAACTGGACTTGATTGAAACCCCTCTTATTCTCAGCCTATATATGGTATCTCTACGATTCAGACTAGTGTGCAAGGTTCTCTTTCTTTTGGCTCATTATGTTGCTCTTCTCTCCTAGCCCTAGTATTCTGCCTCATGTACCTCCTTCCTCCGCGCACTCTCCAAACTCGTACTCTTCCTCTGGTATGTTTCCTTCTTGCATCCTCAGTCCCTTCCTTCTTTGTTCATTGCTTCCTTCTCTCAGACGATTCCCCTGTCATCCTTCGACTCCCCCTATGTGCGCAAAGACCTTTTAGATGTTGGACTTAATTATCATCATGTTTTTTTCACATAATGACATTTGTATCCACATATTCAATGATTTCAAGAACCTTCCGTATGACTAAATGCAATCTTCTGCAAATTCTGTAACATAACCCCCTAGTACACCATCTAACCAAAAATCAATTGCTCAAGTAGTTGGGTTACTTATCGAATTCATTTGGCTTATAAATTCAGGAGTCCAACTCTTCAACGCTGCAACACTAAACCTTCATGTCTTCTCTACCAACCTCTCTAGCCAATCGGTCAAAATCTTTGGAACGCCAAAGAAAATTTCATGCAGATCCGTGAACACATACCTTTGCATCCATTGTTTGTCACTCATCCAAGGGTTCATGTTCTCTTGTCACGCAAATTCTTGTTCTTTTTGTTCCAACCAATCCGTGATCTCCTTTTTGTTGGCCACCAAAACATCCCCTTAGTCGTAATGTCTCAGTCCCAACAACAGAACCATTTGTTGGCTTAAACTGCTCTGCGCATAGGTTGTAAGACCCAAGGTTTTGGTTAACTATGACCAACAAACCCACCAGACACTGTCCCTTTTAGCATCACCTACTTGTGCAGATGAAGTCTCACCTGAGGTATCTATGGGGACTGCAGGAACCAGGCTTCTGCAGGAGTAAGGGAAAGGGAGGCATATATCCGAGTCATTATTCCTTCTTCTAGCTTATGTATGTGCTTGATTATTACATATATTATCGCATCCATTCATGAATATTGCACCATAATCAATCCATAAAGTAAGTCTAGTCTACGAAATATAACAACATCATTCATGAACACACATAAACAAGTAAAGAACACAAGATGCACGATTATCTCTCAACTCTATATTAATTCACCTTATCAACTTATTACATTCATGATTCTTGCATAATCTCAACCTCCACAGATTTTACAAACTCTCTCTAGCCCGCTAGACTCTTTTTCACCCCACCCATTACAAATTTATACCCAAAATATAGGGCTTAAATCCCTATTCTTATCTATCCCAAAATAGCCCATTATATTGCATGGCATGGCCAACTTTAGTTAACTAGTTTTTTTATTTCTTCTACTTTTCACTCTTTATACAACTTCTCTGTTGTTCTTCTATTTCTGGAAAGGCGCATTATCGTCCTTCGTGCTTTATCCTCTTTCTCTCTTGCTTTATCCTTCTGTCTATGCGCTATCCTTCCTTTTGTGCCCTTTCTTCTATGCACTTTGTCATGTGCACTTTCCTTATCCTTAGGTTTTTTCTCCCAAAATTGCATCCAAAATTGCTTGTCCAACACATGGCTAGCCCCATATGCATGAGTAATGGGGGATGACATGACATCCATTCATACCATGGTGGTCAACATGGTAGGTCAACTTGTGTGAGGCATAACTTTTTCATAGAGCTTTGATTGTTGTAATTTTTGCACCGTTGGAAAGGTCTCAATGTGTAGAATATCGTCAAGGGATCTCAGCTAAAGCTAAGGAAATTTTGACCCAAAAAAATGTTGTTTAATGCCTCAAAATGGCTCAAGAAGGTTTCAAACCTCAATTTTCCAAACTAAGGCATGCCATTAAAATGAGCCTGCAAGCTGAATCCTCCAATTTTTTCCATTCCTCCAATTTTTTCCACTTTGGAAGCATCGAGATGGATGAAAAATAATATAATGATCCAATTCAGATCATACTTCCCCATTTAGGGAGGATTTTGGTCCCCAAGAGCTTTATTGAATGAGGTGAGGAAATTTTTCCTCTACCTTCTCCCTGGAGTACGACTTTTATTTACTTGGAAGTTGTCCTTTCAACCTAATCTGCCAAAGGTAATGTTGCCCTTGTATTGTAGTTCTGGACTGCTTCTACAAAACTGTGTCCTCTGCAAACTCTACCTGAGCATCTAGTGCTAAGTCCTCTATGGAAGGTAGGACATGCTCCTCTTCTTGATCCAACATTAAAGGCTCGTAGAGGTTGATATTCTCCACATTCACTACTGAGTAAATGCACATGTATGGGTGTAGACTGAGTTTGCAGGAATTATCTCCCATCTTCTCCAATGATATTCTTACCAAGACCCTCTAATTTTTCCTCGTTCAACTGTAACCAAACTCTGTCTCCCAGTTTGAATGACTTCTCGGTTTTGTGTTGATCATGTATGACCTTGTATTTTTCCCATGACTTCTTCAATGTCTCCTACACTGGCAAATGGATTTGCCTAATCTTCTCAACAATTTTTTATGCTCTCAATGCATCTCCCATGAGGTCCTCCCTTACTCCTCCTTGTCATCCATATACAACATCTAAGGGTGAAGGTGGAAAATATCCAAAGCAAGTTTCAAAATGTGATTTACCAGTAGAAGTGTGGACTGCTCTATTATAAGAGTGTTGTATGTCGATCAGATTTTCATCTCAGGTCTTTGAATGCTTCTGATTGTAAACCCTCAAATGTTGCACCAAAGTCTTGTTGACTACTTCTGTCTACCTATCTATCCGCGGATGAAATGTTGTAGATCTCTTCATCTTCGTGTCCATCTTCTCCAACAATGTAGTCCAAAATGTACTGAGAAATCGGGTATCCCTGTCTGAGATGATGCTCCTCGGCTTCCCAAAGTGCACCCAAACCTGTTCAAAGAACATTTTTTATGTTTCTTGTCCTTTAATGGTATTTTTTACAGGGCATAAAGATGCACATCTTGTTGAACCTTTCAACTACCACAAATAGATGATGTCCCTACCTATTTGTTGGTAAACCTCCCAAAAAATTCATGGAAATGCTTTCGCAAGGTCGAGTGGCTACGAGTAAGGGATGGTATAGACCTTGCTTCCTGTTATTGTGCTTGCTGCTACACCAAATTATACATCCTTTAATGTACTATGCTACATCTTCTTACATTATGGGTCAGTACACATGCCTCTATAAGTTGGAAACGCTCTTCCCAACACCAAAATATCCTACAACCTTGGAGGTGTGAGCCTCTCTGATAAGCTGTAGTCGTTCACCTTCAAAGACATAGAGCTTGTCGAGCTTGTAGAGTAACCCATTATGGAGATGATACTCAACCTTGTTGTCACCTTCTTCTAGGTGAATTTAGATTTGCAGCTATTGAAACACCTCCTTGAAGTCCTCACCTTCTATGTATCTCTCTTTGTATGCATCATGGGTAAAATGCTCCATGTGCATTAGAGTTCCCAAAGTTGTAATATTGGATGTGGGTGGCCTTTAAAGCATGTCTGTCATCATGTTTGTGCCACCCTTCTTATGCTTGATGACTAGATGAAATTGTTGTAAAAAACCCATCCACTTGTAATGTATAGTTTGTTGTAGCTTACTCTAGGCCTGCAAGCACTGTACTGACTGGTGATATGTGTAGATGATGGTATCCGTTACCATTAGATAGTGCTTCCACTTCTTGATAGATTGAACTTGGGCATAGAGTTTCTTGTCATAGGTAGGGTAGTTGAGAACCTCCCCATGAAATATTTTAGAATGATAGCATGTAGGCCTTCCTCTTTGCATCAAAACTACTCCCATGACATACCCATTTGCATATATCTCCACTTCGAAAGGAATTTTCCAGTTTGGTAATGGGAGAACTAATGCTTGACTGATCTTTCTTTTCATCTCATTGAAAACTTTTTGTTGATTCTTCCCCCACTGGAAACTTTGTTATGGTGTGGAGTGGTGAAACTAATGTTGAAAATGAAGCTATGAACTTCCGCAAGTGCTATGTTCCCCCCCAAAAATCCTAACATCAGTGAAATTTTTAGGAACTGGCCATTTCATGTTGGACTCCATCTTTGTGGGATCTATCTTGAGCTCCCCTCCACCAATCACATACCCCAAATACACCAAAGACTATTGAGCAAACTCACATTTCTTGAGGTTAGTCAGCAATTGGTGCTTCTTTAGAGTCTCTAACACCTGCATGAGATGTGCTCCTCCCATGTAGCACTATAAACCAATATATAATCCAAATTGACTATAACAAATGAATCTAGATATGGACATAATACATCCTTCATCAGTCTTATAAAAGTAGTTGGTGCATTACATAAACCAAATGGAATCACCAACCATTCATACAAACATTGCCTTGTCTTGAAGGCAGTGTTCCATGTGTCTTGTTCCTTGACGTGTACCTAGTGGTATCCTGATTTGAGATCCAACTTGGTGAAATCTTTTTCGTGTTGCAACTGATCTAATAGATCATTGACCCTAGGCAGAGGGTACCATTTTCTTAGTGTAATATTGTTCAATGCTCTATAGTCAAAACACATTTTCCAAGTCCTATCCTTCTTTGGTGCAATTATGATAGGTGACCCACAAGGTGAGGTGCTTGGTCAAATCACACCTTTCTCCAACATCTACTACAATTGCTTCTTCACTTCATTTTCTTCCAGAATGGACTATCTATACAACCCAATATTCAACAATGGGGAGTCTAGCAATACCTACAATTCGTGCTCCACTTCCCTCTAGGGTGGTGTTATTGCACAATTTGTGTGACACAATTGGGGACACATATCATTATCACCTCAATAGATATCCCCCTCGTTTTAGTGATGGACAAGTCTAACACAGGGGAGGCTTCCCTACTGACCCTAGGGGGGGTTGCAAGGGGAGAGGCCAAGGGCTAAAGGAACCATCCCTATAGGTCAAGACTAAGAGATCTTGAGGCTTGATGGAGGATGAGTATGAGTCAAGGAAAAGGTTTTCGACATTGTGTACCTGTAAAACAATGTTAGACTAGCCAAACCAAGATAATATATGATGATATAAGCCCCAAGACAAGAGGGGAATCAACAAGAAACCTTGTTGTCCCAAAATTGTAGAAATAAACAATTATATCTCAGCAATGACAAAGTTATAACAGTTACAAATTACAACATCTGTTCAGCATATAATATTGGACAAATTAATATGCAACTTAGAGATAATATTCCAATGCTTGAAACAATGAATTATATGATAAAGGAAGGCTGTAAAAATGAATTATCAGCAATATATTATAAAATCCTTATGGATGTAGCTTATTATTGCCAACAAAATCAGTAAGCAAGCCACCCAATCAATAGCCTTTGACAAGTAGATCAAATTTCACTGTTTACATGCAAATTTCAACGGTCAAAAGTGAAGAAAATTTCTTGAGAAAAGAGAGTTTGTTGCAGCCCTAATGGATGTAGCTTAATTTCTATTGCAGAAGACTAACCATTTGGTCAATAAAGACACCCTTGGAGGGAAAGAGAGCCATCAACATGTAAAAATTAAATCCAATTTGAACAATTTCAAAAGCTCAACTTTCACATTTACCAATGCAACAATTAACAATCTCCAATGCAAAGTACTAATGCCTTGTTGTTGAGTGACTGGAGTCTCTTCCTTGGAAGGAAAGTTAAACAACGAGGAATAAGAGATCTTTGTTTGGAGTTAAACACTTATAAAATAGAACAACACTCCTTCCAAATTGTCTAGCTTGAGATCCAAGATGAACTAGGGTTTAAAGTTTCTCTAAGGGTGTAAACCCTCTTACTTCCTAGAGAAATAAACCCTAGATAAGCCTTGCAACAAGGGTGTAAACCCTCTTACTTATTGTTGCAAACATTATATCCTTTCAATAGCAAATACAAATTAAACCTTGGTCGAGGGTGTAAGCCCTTTTGCCCCTCCTATGGTTTAAGATATATTTCTTGAATTTTAACAAGCAAGATGCAATAAAATTGCATAAATTACTTACCAAGATCTAAGAGATAGCATGCAAAGAACCCTTACTACCAAGATATCATCCACAAATTTCCAAAGAAACACCATCAAGAGAAGTCACTATCCTTTAACGCTCCAAATAACAAGTGTTGCATCCATTTTGACAAGAAAAGAGAGAGGGAATTGCCAAAGAGGGCCAAAATTTCAGTCCAAGTGTAATTTTCCAAGTGATGAGTTATGATAAAATGAAAATGGCTTGCCTCATATTTATATGAGGGTAACCCAAGTCATGTTTTTCCACATTTGTCCACTTTACAATTAAAACCGTAATTTTAGGCTAAAACCTAAGTTACAATGCTTAATTAGCAAATGAAACCCAAGTCATGTTTGTCCACATTTGTCCACTTTATAATTAAAACCATAATTTTAGGATAAAACCTAAGTTACAATGCTTAATTTGCAAATCGATTTGCTCTTTTTTCCCACATAAGATACAAAATGACCAAAAATAACAAAATGATGGGACATAAGCCTCCCCAGGCCAAGACGTCATGCTAGGAAGGTGCCATATCATCCCCATATCAAGCAAGTAAGTGTGGCTTAAAGCCCACAACACCACTAAGTGCACCTAAATGGCCAAACGTCCTCCCAAATGTGTGACGTCAAGCTCCCTAAGAGAGACATTTTGGCATAGGAGGGTGACGTCATCCCTTCTTCATTATTCCGAGCCTCGTTCATATGCTAGGGAATTCCTCCAAGGTGAAACATTCATCATTCTAGGACTCTAATGAGTGGGGCACAACATCCATCCAATGGCCTTTTAAGCCCCTATGAAGGTCCAAGTGGCTTAGTTCTTTCATGTGTGTGTTTCACCAAGTAAGGTCCTGCAAAGACAAGCGAATACGCCCTCCACGGGTCCATAAGTCACAAGTATCATGCTAAGTAAGCCACATTTAATAAAAGAATCACCTAAACAAATGCATTAAGTCTCCCCTTTTCAAATTAAACAAATGCTCAAAGACCTTATAAACTTTGCCAAATTTAGATATGGGAGGGGTGTCATGGTGCCCTATTGGGTAGGCAAATCCCCAAGTCAATGAATGTTTCCCAAGAAGACCCTCTCTAGGCCATGCAATGGGTATGAGATGGGTTGGGGTAGTACCTTTTGGGCATGGGGTTCTTGACATATCAAGGGGTTATATTGTCTGATTTATGGGTGCCTTTGTTGAGGGTGCGCTGCATCCCTTCGTTTGCAATGCAACATTTTTCCAAGCCCTTTATTTGCCTTTCATTTTTTATGGTCTGAACATTGAGTGCTATGTGCAATGGAAAGTAAAAGAGCACTGCAATGCCACTTAAAGTTAGAAAACATTTAGTTCCATATGCACTAGAAATTAAAGACACCGTAATGCATTCCCCATCAAGTGGGACATTTTTATTTATTTTCTTTTAAAAGGTCCTTCAATTTTATGGAGAAGCGTTTCATTGCTCTTAGGACCTTAGGGAGAGCATATAAAAGGATAGATTATGGCTTTTGAATTTTATAGTGCTAGCTACAACACCTCTGAGCCTTCAACCCCTTCTTCCCATGAAATGAGGTACAAACCCTTCTTGGGGTCATTGAACCCAAAAACCAAAAAGATGAGGAAACAAAGGGGAAAAGGTGTGGAAGGTGGTAAGTTTGAGCGGGAATGGTACAATGACCCTTCAAGGAGACCCCCTAATAGAAACCCTTTTCCCCAGGGTGACCCACTTACTAGAAAACCATGTCAACCACCAAGTTGAAAATAAGGCAAAAAGCATAATTTCCAAGCAAGCGTTCCATTAACAAGAGAGGACCCTTTGCAACATGCTCAAATGCTTCAAATATTAAGGTGACACTTACCATGAAACCAAATTTGTTACCTCATGAAGTAAGATTTGTTGTCCTTTCTTGGCCATGCTAGTGTGTCAGACGTTGCTATGTTGCCGACAATGAATGGTGATGTGTGGTGGAGAGGAGGAGATCCATCTGCTCAATGTGGGCTCAATTGGTCACTTGGCTCTCAGTACTCCATGTATTCTACCTACGGGCCTTGAGACATCATATCCTTAGTTACCCCTAGGCTTGGGGGGTAACATGTGGTAGCCTTCTAAACTCATGGAACACTCCTCTGTATGCTTGTAACAACTCCTCCAATTGATGTTTTTTCTCTTTAGTGCACTCCTATAAGGTTGCCTTTATGGAAGCAAAGTATGTTGTTGATACAGAGGCTAGTAAAGAAATGATTTGGTTACAGAGGTTTATGGAGGAATTGGGAAAGAAGTAGGAGAATAGCAGGTTGTACTGTGACAACGAGAGTGGCATTCATCTTGCAAATAACTCAACCTTCCATTCTAAGACTAAGCATATACAACTTAGATACTATTTCATACAATTTGTCTTGGAAGATGTACAATTGAAGTTGGAAAATATACATACTAGCCAAAATCCTGCATACATGTTAACAAAGGGAGTAACCAGGGAGAAAATGAGTTCCTGCTCAGTTTCAGTTGGTCTTCAAGTATGAAGGTGAAGATGAGGAATTTGCTAGGTCCAAGGTGGAGTATAGTCCAATAGGTACAATGACAGTGGAGTTATTGTGATTCGTCTCCAAGTGGGAGATTGTTGGTTGTTGAGCCTGATTATATGCTTGATTTATATGCAGGTATGCCTAGCCCCCTTTTGTTGGGGGTTCATGGGCTGACCCTCGAATGAAGGGGGTTCGGGGGGGACCTACCACTCTGGTTGGGGGGCATGGGGGCTAGTGGGCCCCCGAGCGAAATGTTTTTTGGGAAAATTGCCTTGTAAAATATTGTAATTTTGTAGTCAATCTGGACCGTTAATTATAAGGTCACAGATCTGACGATAGAAGTTGTTAGTACCCATATTTGCAGTAGTCAAAATCCACGTATTGATACTGGAAGTTCCCATAGAATCTCAATTATTTTTATCATTCATATGTTATTTTAAACTCCTTTGCCAATTTTATAAATCTTCAGGGCTTTTCCCATTGTCATGACCTTCTGATTTCCCATCAAGTCTTGACCAGCTTTAATGGATCATCCTTTGTCTTTGCCCTCTAACCTGCAAAAATAAAAATAACCTTTTCATTAGTCTCCCTAAATCTTTATTTTCTTATGTTCAAAATAAAAATATATTTTTTATATTTTTATTGCCTTTTACCAAAAAGAATCTATTTGCCTTTTATCAAAAAGGTGGTGTGTGCTTTAAGTGGCCTAAGTCAAGCTTATGAACTTCTAATCCTAATCCTAAGTCACACTACATATCAAGCTAATTCATATGCCAAAGACCACATTCAACGCACTCCCAATGCAAGTTGTCAGGTGCCAAATGATTGTGCAAGTGTTGAAGAACTACATGTAGCCACGATATATATGAGGGTGTTCCTAATTTCTCACCCATTCCACTGTTTTCATGCATGGATGTGCAGAGGGGAGTGCGCTACGGATTTCACAATGCGCTACCAAATATCCTAGGTGTTGTGATTTCCACGCGGGGCGCTACCAACTCTCCTGGGCGCTGTAAATTTCACAATGCACTACCAAATCTCCAGGGCGCTACCAACTCTCCTGGGTGCTGTAAATTTCACAGTGCGCTACCAAATCTCCTGGGAAGTGTAATGACGAATGCCACAAATTCTACAGGACGCTTCAGTATGGCGCTACCGAAATTCGCTACCTAAATTTTCGCAAAACCTGAAATTTGCACAGAGGATACGAAGGTTTGGTGCTACCTATTTTCTACTCGTCTAGTTTTGGGGTTGCGCTTGTTAATGTTTATGCCATTATTATAGTTCTTTGCATTTCATAAAGATAAGAGCATAATAAGAACAAGATCACTGAGAAATACACATCCACAAGAGACACAACATTTATCCTGGGAAACCCTCTAGGGGAAGAAAACCCAGC
>ML813823.1:95905-115125 GCA_009831015.1 Picea engelmannii | reverse complement strand
TAGTCTAACAATTTTCTTGTTAATATTGTCTAAGGTGGGTTGATTCATGTGTGCTCAACTTATCCCTACTACCACATGAACACAATCAACTTATTAGGCTTTATAAATTTGTTGTTTTGAAAATGTCAAAGTTATTTATGAGAAATCATTTATAAATTGTGTGTTTCTATAGGTTGTAGCTTCAAATACTAAGTAATGATCTCCACCTGGGGTCGATAGACCACCCCATTCCCAAGTATCATGTGTTAAGTTAAATCTTATTTTAATGTGAAATTTTTTATCTTATTTTGGTTTATTTTCATGTTTATGTACCAATCAAAATATTATAAAATTGTTTGTAGACACCATCATTCTTCATACATTCACCACTACCACATTTCCTTTTCCATTTTGCACTTCCACCATACATCCCATATTGCAAGGCATGTCCAGTCATTGGCCACCTTAGCCTAACAACTAGGATTCCATCACCCATTCCTATGGGCCATGTGGATTTTTCACTGCCCACCCCCACCACCTATCTACCCTACACTAGTACACCCTCGCCTTGTTGCAACCCCCCATGTTGATTTGTGGTAGCTTCTCATCGAGAGCCATCATCTAATGATGTTAGATCACCAAGTGATGTGATGCCTTCAGGTTAGGTTGGTCATTCTAGTTCTAGTGAAAATGTTCTGCATCGATGCTCTCATTATGGGCATAATTTTCACGACCTGATAGAGGATCATATTCAAGATAGTTTCCTCGATGAGGTTAGTACACCATATATTTTATATTTGCATTGCTTATGTATTAATTTTTCATTTGAAAAAAAATTAGTAAACATAACTTTAAAGTATTTGTAAGTGTCTTTTATTTTTTTGGCATGTACAACTATTGCGAGATGACACACCTCCCTTCACATAGTGGAGTGGTTGTTGCAACATGTTCCATCGGGGATCCTTGCCAAATACATTGATATCAATCTTGTGATCACAATGGTGTGCCCAAATACATTGAGAAGACTCCAATGGTCATCATCAAAATTTCTCAAACTCATAGTAACATCCACATTTGATTAAATCAAAACCATATTACCCTAATAGAATTTATCTCATCACAAAGTTAGCTTTCAAGATCCTAATTCCCTTTTTTTTTAATCTTCAAACTCTTTTTACAAAGGTCTCAAGCACCTTTTTACAAAATATTGTTTCAAGCACCTTTTATGTTATAAATTATATTTTTTTGTTTTATCCGGTTGAAAATAAAACAAAAAATATATATTTGATAAAATAAAACAAAAATATATATATTTGAAAAAATAAAACAAAAATATATATATATATTTGAAAAAATAAAACAAAAATATATATATTTCTTTTCAAATAGTATTATCCGAGTTCATTGAAACAAACGTATCCAAATTCTGAAGAATTGTTGTCATTATCTCAGCAACTTTTTGGATGGATGCTCCATGGATTAAGTTTTCTAAACTTCGTTCAGATTAAAAAATGATAAACTATCTTCAAGATCTAATACTGGACTACAATTTTCAAGCCACAGAGCTTCCAAATCTAAGCATCTCTTTACCTTAGGAAACACTTGTCATGGAGCTACATTATCAAACCTCCCATGGAACACTACCATGGTGATATCATGGTCTTAACTCCACGGATCTACCAATCCCTTAAGACTATAAGAAGCTCTCATACCATGTTAAGAAATAGAGAAAGCACAACACAAGACAATAATTAGTGGAAAATGATTAGCCATTCTCAACACTATATTTATCCCATGATATCAATTTATAGTACATGTATCTGACCACGTCTAGATCTAGATCTCACTAACATCTCGTTAGTGGATAAGTATGACAACTCATAATAAGGTGATATCAAACTTTGTGATTATCTAGGGACCTATAGTCTAATAATTTTCTTGCCAATCTTGTCTAAGGTGGGTTGATTCATTTGTGCTCAACTTATCCCTACTACCACATGAACACAATCAACTTTTTAGGCTTTATAAATTTGTTGTTTTGAAAATGTCCAAGTTATTTATGAGAAATTGTTTATAAATTTTGTGCTTCTATAGGTTGGAGCTTCTTAGACTAAGTAATGATATCCACCTGGGGTCGATAGATCAACTCATTCCCAGGTATCATGTGTCAAGTTAAATCTTATTTTAATGTGGAATTTGTTATCTTATTTTGGTTTATTTTCATGTTTTTGTATCAATCAAAATATTAAGAAATTGTATGTAGACACCATCATTCTTCGTACATTCACCACTACCACATTTCCTTGTCCATTTTTCACTTCCACCATACATACCATATTACAAGGCATGTCCAGTCATTGGCCACCCTAGCCTAACAACTAGGATTCCATCACCCATTCCTATGGGCCATGGGGATTTCTCAATGCCCACCCCCACCACCTATCTACCCTACACCAGTCCACCCTCGCCTTGTTGCAACCCCCCATGTTGCATCCACTGTGGTTGTAGTTGCCCCCCCTACACCAGTCAACCTTGTTACAACCTACATTACTTCATCCACTATGGTTGCACTTGATGACCCTAGACTAGTTGTTGCTTCAGAGCAACTTGTCCAGCTGAGTCCTCCATCTACTAGCCAATCTTCATCATTTCCTAAGTTATTCACAGTGAGATCATCCATTGATGAAGTTTTTATCCAAAATGAATGGAATTTATTTTAGGAATTTTGATTAAATTCCATGCTTTAATTCTTGTAACAGTTGCAGTGAGGCATCACAGAGAAGCTAGGGCCACAGAGGAGGGAAACACCATCACAACATACACTCTCATCTATGGTGACTTTTGTTATATTGAATTATAAAGTATCATTTTGTAAGTGTGATAATTGATAAATTATGGAAAACAACTTATAATAATTTTGTTCATTTTCCAGTGTCCAAAAAGACGAATAACTCCCATATGCAAGAAGACTCAAGTTTCCTCCAGATCTAAGAGGAGGAAGATCATTTTTTGGGTTGCACCTAGTAGCAGCAAGGGTGGTGGGGGTCAATGAGTGACCCAATATGTATCTCGGCCATGATGTGCCATTTTGGGCATGATGTGTCATTTTGTATCTAGGGCACAAGTTGCCATTCTTCTATGTTTGGGCACAAGGTATCATTAAGTATCTTGGGAATGGCATGCCATTTTGTAAAAAAATGAACAGATTGGACAATTTTGAATACAGATACACAGATTCAGACGTGTGTATAATGATTTCTTTATGGTTCAGTTTTTTAATCAATATTTTGTTATTATTCCAAAGTTTTTGTTTATTTGGTGTTGATGGTTGAATCAACTATGTAGCTTTAGCATTTCGTATTAACCTAATTAACATCATGCCTTTATATTGTTTTGTTCACCATCTGTAAGGGATTTCCTTTAGAATGTTGTATATTTGTCATTCAATTAACTAAGTTGTGTATGTATATCAACTCCTAAATTTCATTAATAGAGAAAATCTACATCGAGAATTATGAACATGTGAAAAGTGTAGCATGTCCAAGCCTGGCAACAATTGTGCACACAATCTTGGTGATCTTATTATTGTACTAATGGTTATAAACTATGAACTTTCCTTTTGATTCCATATTTGTCTGCATATGTGATTTTTCTACATGATCATTGGTGTAAGAGTGGAACTGTAATGGACAAGGAGCCAATACTACCTCTAATAGTTTTGAAGCCTACATGTTATAACTTTCATTTGTCCCTAAAAGCATGCATAACTCTACTCTAAAGTTATTTTTGTGTCATACATAATAGATGTTCTTCTATATTATTAGAAAGTTAAACATTTTTCACTATATCTTTATCGTCTTCCAATCATAACTAGAGAGAAATATTTGATAATTTAGATTCATCTTCATGAGTAGAAATATCTACTTGACTTTTGTTTTTCAAAACTAGCACTTTCTTAAAAGAAGGATTTTTTTTTGAAAGATAAACATTGAGAAGACTAATTTCCTTATCAACTTTTGCTTCCTTTGAATACTTGCATGGTTTTAGGTAATTTTAGGAGAAAATGGGTAAGTGTCTAAAGCGTCTAAAGAAAACATTGTGTTCCTATACTCCACCCATACATTTTGTTTAGGTCAAGTGTCTAAATGACACATGGCGATTTGGTCACGGAGCATAAAAACACCACCAAGAAGAAGAATTGAGTGTCATAAGCACATGCAAGTGTGTCTGGGAAAGGCCAACAAGAGAAGGCCAAACCTATATCACCGTTATCCATTTTTATTTGGACTGTTGTCACCATTATCCATTTTTATTAGCATCCAAATATGTTATTTTTAATTTACTTTTTAAGAAAAAAAGCATACCCAGGTTATATGTGAATGTATTTAAATACCACTTTTTTCTTTCTTTTGTTGACAATAATAATTTGAACTAATCCATTTAATTTTATCCCTAATGATGAGGTGGAGTGTTTATTAGAAACCTTGAATATTTCAAAACATTTTACACAGTTTTTTTCCAGAAAACTTGTCCATTTAATTTTGAATTTCAAACTTTGTATAAACCTTACCATAATTATTAGAAAAAAAGCAATACACTAAAAAAATAAAAAAACACTTGGAAGCATTATCATGACATATCATTCTAACTACTCTATTGAAATTTGGAAAGCATGCAAAATTTAGACTAATCAAGATATCAAAAGCATAGTCCAAATGATAGTGAGATCCACACTATCATGATAGTGAGATACACTTAAAAAAATAAAAAAACACTTGGAAGCATTATCATGACGTATCATTCTAACTACTCTATTGAAATTTGGAAAGCATGCAAAATTTAGACTAATCAAGATATAAAAAAACCTTACCATAATTATTAGAAAAAAAGCAATACACTAAAAAAACACTTGGAAGCATTATCATGACATATCATTCTAACTACTCTATTGAAATTTGGAAAGCATGCAAAATTTAGACTAATCAAGATATCAAAAGCATAGTCCAAATGATAGTGAGATCCACACTTGTGAAGGTGTCAGATCAAAATATGAGAACCTTGAATTAGGTGTACTCTGAACAAAAAGAAGGATCCTTTGAAGATCGAATGTGAGTGTGAAATGAACAAAACTTGAAGGTCTCTAAACAAATTTTGTTACCCACATGTGATAGCATAAAGACCACCTGGTTAAGGTCATTTTAGTCTTGGAGTTTAAAATTGAATAAAATAAATGAATATCTATCAACCAAGTGTTTATGGATAATAGACATAGACACATTTCCGCGTAGACATAGAGACAGACACATTTGATAAAATAGAGTTTTTATCAAATTTTTAAAAGGCTTTGATCATATTATGAGATCTTGAATTTAAGTTATTACTCTGTCACATGTGGAGAGCATAGAATTGTGAGATATTTAATTTAAGTTTTTACTTTGTTACATGTGGATAATGATGGTGTACAACATTATGGTGGAGAATGATGGTGTTCTATGAACTTCTTCTCGAACTACTTTTCGAGCATAGAATTGTGAGATATTTAATTTAAGTTTTTACTTTGTTACATGTGGATAATGATGGTGTACAACATTATGGTGGAGAATGATGGTGTTCTATGAACTTCTTCTCGAACTACTTTTCAATATTTTAGTAAGTTGTCTTTTCACTCACTATTGTAATTGTATATTTTTTTTAACCAAACATTTTTTTAAGCATAAACTTAAACCAAACAATGTCTTCAAACAAATAATTTTGGTCTCACCCATGAATGCCTTAAATTTCATCTAAGTAATAATCTCATAATCTCACCCCTGTCTTTAAGAGAAAAAAATTACTAAACCTTTCCTTCAAAATAAACTATTTCGAATTAATTTTTCCACTAGAACTAACTTAAGCTACTATTTTTTAATTAGAAAAAATTTCAAGGTATATTAGTAATTATATTTCTCAACAAAGTCACAAATATATCCATCATAGTTAGGTTTTAATTTACAAAGGTTTTCTTACTTAGACTGTGTCATTTACTACTCTTTTCTTCTTTCATCATTGTTATGTTTTCTTTGTTCTTTTTTTATAATTTAATTCAATTATTTCCTTGAATTTATTGCATTCTCTCTTCCTTCTCCTCTTCTTTCTCTCCTCTCTAAAATTTTCTTTCAACATAAATGCCAATTAATTGTGTTGATTTTCCTGGTTATTGTTTCTTCCCATAACCTCCTCTATGTGTTTGAACCATATTTGAAGATTTCATTACCAATACTCTTGGTGAATTCCACAACCTACTTCTCGAACATAAATCATATTAAAAAAAAACTTTTTTCAACATAATATTACATCAATATGCATAAAACTTGTAGTGAATACTTCCATTTATATACTTAATTCCCAGCTTCAAAATAAACTATTTGGAATACTTTTTCCACTAGAACTAACTTAAGTTATTATTCTTTAATTATAAAAAATTTCAAGGTATATTAGTAATTATATTTCTCAACAAAGTCACAAATATATTCATTATAGTTAGGTTTTAATTTACAAAGGTTTTCTTACTTAGACCATGCCATTTACTACTCTTTTCTTCTTTCATCATTTTCTTCTTTCATCATTGTTATGTTTGCTTTGTTCTTTTCTGATAATTTCATTCAATTATTTCCTTGAATTGATTGCATTTTCTCTTCCTTTTCTCCTCTCTAAAATTTTCTTTCAACATAAATGTCAATTAATTGTGTTGATTTTCCTAGTTAACAGCTATACTGTTGTCTCTTCCCATAACTTCCTCTATGTGTTCGAACCATATTTAGAGATTTCATTACCAATATTCTTGATCAATTCCACAACCTACTTTTAGAACATAAACCATATTTAAAAAAACTTTTTTCAACATAACATTGCATCACTATGCATAGAACTTTTAGTGAATACTTACATTTATATACCTCTATTTCTTGTTTGAATATAGTAAGACATTGTACACTTACAACTCCAACATTAAAAGATGATTTTTGAAATCACCCTTTACATAGCATATTTTAAGTTCAAATTAACTATAACATTACATATATCAACCTTAAAGATTGGAACTTGGCACTTGTGACATTTGGATATTATCTTTCTAATATTTTTCTAAGCATGTGATTTTAGAATTTTTTTTTAAATAATTGGACTTGTTAATGTAGTGTTGGTGAGGAAATCTAGAAGCACCAACCTATAACCAAAACCTCGCCTTGAATTGATTGGTCATAGCTTCGTGATGACAAGTCGGCACACCCTTCCGCATTTCCCCCAAACCTTTGTCATTATCCACTTAAACCAAAACTTAAACCACTTGCATCTTCATTACCATGAATTTGCAACAGGATGAGCATGTGCAAGGAGAGGAGGAGTCTCAGCGCGTTTATGGCTAGGTTTAGAAGATTGAGTTGCCTCGTGATCGCCATGTGTCTTATTAATTGAGTAGTATTTTCTAAAGAATGGCCTAATTTCGTAAGGTATGGCATGATATGTAATTGTGCCATTAATCCTTAGGTCTCCAAATTTTATTCTAGTGGCTTCGTTTGCTAACTTGTCGACTTGTACATTTTGTGCTTGCAATACCTGAAAACACTTTATTTTTTGAAACTTTGATGCTTCCCGAGATTCTATATAGGATTGAATCTATTTTGTGATTGGTAGTATAACAAGTTTTATGCATTGATGATTTGTGATTGGTAGTATAACAAGTTTTATGCATTGATTGGATAAGGATTTGAGGAGTCCCCTACCATAGTAATATAGGAAATTTGACATTTAAAGCTACTCTAATCCTTGGAGAAGGGTGTAAGGTTTTGCTTGATTATGAGTGTATATACCTAGTCTCGAGCAAAAGATAATTCCTCATTTCCTCCCGGATTATAAAGGATCCCCTCTCACAACATCTGTGACTTTTATATGATCTTTATTATAAAGAAATAAGTGTGATTGAATAATAGGTATTTATTAATTCATGAGTTATGATGAATTATGATAATCAAATTGTCATTTGATTTGATTGTCTATGAAGATTTAAAAATAATTATATTGGTTATATTATATCGAGGTTCAAATTTAGTTGTTTCATAAACAAGGGGGTCTCATACACCAATTTGGTCTCTCTTTTGGTATTTACTTTAAAAATAGATTATTATTATTATTATTGTCATCATCATCTTTTCATTGCTATAATGTTTAACAAAAAAGTCCTCTCTTAAAAAAATATCATTACTGTTTTAGCTAACCAATAATTTTTTTATCAATTTCTTATATCATTGTTTAATTATCATTTTGTAAAATAAAAAATAAAAATCAATGAATGATTATGATGGTGATTGTTAACATCCATTGACACCAACTTTGTTTTATCAAACCTTGAGTAAAAAATGGTAAATAATTAAAAGGTTTACTTTAAAATTTTACTCTTATGCTAAAAAAGCATAGGGAGAAGCTTTCCTAAATCTTCATAGTTTTGAGGGGTGGTAGGCTCGGGGAGGATTATTTGTGATACCAAAGGAAATTTAGTGGCCTTCTATGGTTGAGGCCTAGGTATGGTCTCTAAGAACATTGTCGAGGCCTATGCTCTATGGGCAAGTCTCAAGCTTACAAAAGATATGGGAATCCTCAAGCTTTCCATCTTGGGTGACTCAATGTTGGTGATAAGAGGACTAATCAAAAGGCATATTGTTGGGAACAATAAAAATCTTTATCTAAATTCGGAGAGTACTCATTGTGCCATATCAAGTGCGAGCTCAACTCTTGTGTTGATCGATGGGCTAAAGAAGGGACAAGCTTAGAAGAAGGTATAACCAAAATCAATGGGCTAAGAATGAGATTTCCTCTCCCTTAATTCATATGAGCAGGGAATTTATAAGAATGAACAATTGGCAGGGTGTGGGAACCATAATATGTGCGTTCATATGGCTTACACATATACTTGACAATGAAGGAGTCAGACACATTTATTTGAATATATGTGAGGTCAAGCACATTCACTCGAATATGTGTGAAATAGAGTTTCATTGTATAATGGATCTAATATCGAAGTTTCCTCCCTATGGCATCGAGGTCTGGTGTTTTCTCTTGTGGTTCCACTCAGGAGAAATTATGGTATCCTGTTGTCCGAGATCGGATAATTCTAGTGGTTTTTGTTCATAGTTGGTTCCAATTTGGCATATGTTTAGACTCCTTCTAGACCCCAGGTTCCTTTTCCCCTCATTTGGTTTCCCTAGGTTTCATATCTCTGTTAATTTGAATTTCACTCCTACTGTTACACTTACTCCTTCGGACTTTACACTTTTCAAAAGTGGGTTTCTTAACGGTTTCAATATGGTTGTTTTGGGTATTTCTCTCTCGTCTCTGCTGATAAATTTGGAAGTGGTCTTGTTGGTTGGTTAAGCCCTGGTTTTTGCTTTTATTTATTTGTTCCTCTCCCTACTATCTCTGGAAATGATAAAATTTGTGGATGGTAGTTTATTCGTCTTACGATGTAATATCCCAAATTTTACTCTTAGAATTATTGGTAATTAAATTCCTAAATACTTTCCATGATTACATTATAACTTTGTTACACTAACTCCATGGGTCAGATGTACCATGGTGCTATGAATATTGTATGTCTTTATGTTTTGCAGTTAATAAAGATGAAGATCAAGATCACTGAGCTTGAGCACCTATAGGGGCTATGATACCACAAGAGGGCAAAGGTGAGGGGGTCTAATGAGGCTTATGCTTAATGCATCTACCTTATGCTACCTTGAACCCTCACCCATTTTTAAATTTGAATTTCAAAAAAAAAAGGAGTTAGGAGGAGTGGAAGAAACAAATTTCTCGATGTAAGCCACCATCTCCTAAATTTTAGCAAATTCCCTACACTCTTGGAACTAGGGATAGAAGTTGAGTTTGGATTCTCTAACCATCATGCATGCAGATAATTCGAATGGGGAGAAGGAGGCTACAAGAAATGGGATGGAAAAATAGTTTTTGTAGGTTAGACAGTGGAAAAATGGAGCCAAGCCCATGATAGACCAACTAGCCATGAATTGAAGCTTGTAGCCTTGAGGAAACGCAAAGAAACCATGGAGAACTCTGTTGAAACTTGAGATAATAGCATGAACCTTCTATGTACACACTGAATAGCACGAGAAGGAGCAGTTTGTAAGGTACTAGACAATAGAGAAGGAGGTGCTTCTTTTGTTTGCAGGGTAGGTATGTGGGTGCCTTAGAGTTGCTCTGTCGTCAAGAAATCTGCAGAAGAAAACATTGGTTTGAGTCTGAATTGTAGATTTAATTATCCTTGCTTCACCCTGGTTGTATCATAGCCTGGCTAGGGGGTGGAATCCATTGCGGATTACCTAAGGTTGGGTGGAAATCACTCACTCAACTGATTGTTGGTCGGAAATTTCAACAAATAAGTTTAAATGTTTCTCTGGTTTATAAAAATATTTATTTCCAGGAAATATAAAGGAATATAGTGTTTTATCTCTGTCAAATCCATCTGTAATTATGCATTCCATTGATTATCTTGTTGGTAATTCGAATGATTTATGCTCAATGTGTACAATTGAATCTTTGTAGTTTAATTTCTCTGGAAAAAAAATCCCAATGATTCTACCCTCTATACATGCGTGTTGAAATGAAACATGAGTGATGCAGGAGAATTTTGCCTCCAAAATTAACCTTGTTGATTAGGCCTAAGGGGTCTTTGATTTACTAATGGAGTGGGTTCCCTAAGCTTGAATTATTGTAATTTCCTAGATATTTATTTGAAGTCTACAATGATTGCATAGGATAGATTTTGTTGGATTGAGATTGATTAATATGTAATCGAATCTACTTAAGAAAGACAGATCTCGAGAGTTTGTAATATTTAGAGAGATATAGGGTGAGTTATAGATCTCTTGAGGAATTTGTGGATCTGAGGGATCCTAGGGATTGAGAGCTGAGGGATTTTAGGATCTGAATCAAATTCAGGTATCAGAATCCTTTTGAGTATGAATATTGTAAGCCTACAGGAATGAGGGGAAGCAAGGGGTTGAAATAGACAGAGAGAAGAATAGGGAGATTGTGTGGCCTATAGGTTGAGTAGAGGCCAATTAAATGTAAATTAGGCCGAGAAGGTTAAAGGCCTTATGTAAACTTATGTACAAAGATTTATTAATAGAATATTGTGTGTTTAAGGGCTCTCTGTGTCAGTGTGAGATTGACTATCCCTTCCATTGTGTAAGTGTGCTTGTGTTAAGTAATTACAATCCATAGTGTACTTTCCATGAGTTTTGTGTAGATTTCAGGGTTTAGACTATGTGAAAACTATCAATTCATAGGATGAAGGATCGTGAATCTGACTTAAGATAATCGGGGATGATTTAATAGTGAATCATAATGAAATTGTGGGTGAACCGAGTTTAATCCTTATTTTGTGTGCAAGGCGAATTTAGGGGAAAATTACCTTCAAAGCATAGGGATCAAATCCCTTTGCAAGTGTCGAGGAGAAACACTAACCGTCAGATAAACGTTCCCAGTTAATCGCGACCGTTGATTATAACGATCCAGGTTTATTTGTGTGCTTTAACTTGGATGATCGAGATCAGACCTGGAGTGGCGTCCATCTAGATCGATGACAGGAATCAGTTCTAAGATCGGAGTCTGATACACCGAGGGAGCGATAGTCTAAAGACTAGCAGATTCAGTGCTGAAGGAATACTCAAAAAGGTGACAGTTTGATCAACGACTAAGATCGATCGGAGGAAATATCGATAGTGGAGGCAAATAGTCTGACGATCATCGAACTTAGAAGCAATCAAAAGGGTTCAGCGGAAGGAAGACCTCGATTGACAGTGAAAATCTACTCAAAGCGAGTTAGATCAACGATTGTGAAGGAGACACATGGTTTTGTTCCATCAGAGTCACCAATCGATCAGAAGACTCAACAGAAGGACGATCTCGATCAGCAGTTCAGATCAATTCGAAATCTCTAGATGAATGGTTCTGGAGAGGGAATGTGGCATAGTTCTATCGGAGATAACCATCAGAGTGATCACAATTCGTTAGAGTCTTATGCTTTTCGAAGTCTAAATTCGTAGCTACTCACACCAAAAGTAGTCAGACGCGACACTCTGATACAAAGAGAAGAAAGAGGAATATGATGGTCTAGAAAAGGAAATCGATGTGTTACAGGGAATTAAGCGCCCAAAAACGAAATCGGCACCTAGTCATAGCTCGAGGTCACATGGAAATAAGAACTCAAATTTAAGTGATTAATATGTTAGCGCCTGGTTATTACTTGAGGTCATTTGGTTGGTTTGATACTCGATTTTTGGAACTCAAATTATGAATAGGAGGAAGGTTAGTGCTCGAGATTTATGATTTGGTCCTAGAAGCTGATTTTATTGAGTTGATGTGCAATTTAATGAAAGATATTAGCACCTGGTATTTGAGCGCTAGTGAACTATATCAAGAAGAGCGGATTTCAATACTCTGATAAGGCCCATGTAAGGAATTTAAGAGAAGTTGATGTAACATCCATGTTACCAAACTACTCTGATACCAATTTGTAACATCCTCGTTACCAAACTTCTTATGATACCAATTTGTAACATTACCCAACTTACTATTGAGAAATGCTACTCCAAAATCTAGTGTACAGATTCTACTCTATAAAATTAGTCTGCACAGTAATACTTAAAGTAACACGCTCAACCCCAAGCTGAGTTGTGCCACCCAAACTTTCATCTTTTAACACAACTTATGATAGTGTAAGTAACTCAAAACAATTGCATGCACAAGCATACTTAGCGCATAGCACTACTGTGCATGTAATTCATACTAAACATGTGTACACTATTGTGTGTGAAACCATTCAGGTGTTGCACATGCCAATTCTTATGTTTCCTCGTTTTCACGAACTACTTCCTTGTGTGCACTAATGAATCCAACCTCTTGTGCACACAAAGTATTTCCCTTTGCGCATGGCCATTCTAACTTCACCTCAGAGACTCATGACCAAAATCATAATGTTAACTTAACAAGAAAAACTAACAACAAGTTTCATACTCATGCACGACTACAAATATTGAATGTCAACACCACATTTACATGTGCAAGTAGCATTATATAGAATAACAACAATTACTTATATGCATCAACATACAATAATTAAACCCATAATAAACATGGATAATTAAGCACACAGTAAATGAGACAAGCACATAAAGGCACTTATCTTTTATGAAAAGGCACCAACTGCGCGCAGAATTCAGACGTTCCTCCCAGCTATAGACTTTGTTGCTCATATACTTTCAGCAATAGGTCACCCCCGAGCTGGATCTAAGTTGGTAATAATAATAGTTAAAGATGGTCATGGAAATTTGTTTGGTACTTTTTCTTCTTGTTTCCCTTTTATTGTTTGTAGTCAATGAATTTAGTAGGATACCTCTAAGATGTGTACAAAAAGTAATTATGTAAATTTACGACCATGTGTTACAATGATAAGGTTAATAAATTAAGTTGAAAAAAAGTAATCTCGATAAAATTGAAAAACTAAAAAATAATCTACCATAATAATGATGATAATTAACGTCCATTGAGACCGAATTGGTCTATCAGACCTTAAGAGGGTAAGGGATTACTTACAATTCTTTAGAATTTTGTTTATGTGCTCGAAAAGCATTAAGAGAAGCTTTCCAAGATCACCATAGTTTTGTGATTTAAAAGGAATTGACCAACGCCCAGTTTCACTATGGAGCTCATGAGAATTTGTTCTTATCTTAGAAAGGCTTTTTTTTTATTTACATGTGTCAAAACATAGAGATATTTTTTATCTTCTAGATTAGGGTTGATTACATCCTTATAATACCTTAACTTCTAACTCTTTATCACACCACAATTTCTCCTTAAATTTTGATTAAATGATATTTTTAATAGTATTTTTATTCAAAATGGTGTCTTCCATGATTCCCCAATAGCTCAACCAAGATTGGGCATCTTTATGCCATCCTCGCTTGAGTCGAAGGTGGTTACGACTTGATTTTGAAGCAATTTTAGGAAGCCTCTCATCTTCCATGTTGTTTAACTTGTTCTTATACATTAGGTATCTAGTCATAGTCATGCTCTGAATGGGGGAAATGATTACCTCTAGGAGGAGGATGGGATATGGCATATTTCCTTTAATTTTGAGATTATAAGTTATAAAATTATTTTGGATTTGCTTTATCTTTCTCCAGGATTCATGAGAGAAATTGCATCCCCAAACTTGGCATCCATATAGAATAACAGGAATAACAAGAGTCTCAAAGAGGATTTCCTTCTTATCCCATATCCAAAGTTCCACTGATTTACAATTTTTTTCAAGCCCATAATAAGATTTCCATCGCCAAATAATCATTTTCTCAATGCTATAATTCTAGTTGAGCTTGCGATGAATATTGATTCCAAGATATTTGTATGAAGTCACTTGCTCCAAGTTGTTGTTGTCATATACGAAGGCACCATAATTGGTCTTGTTGGATTTAATTATCATGACCTTAGTATTGTCAGTATTAACAGTCATACCCATATTGGAGCAGGATTCTTAGTTGGTTTTCAAGATCGTGGGGACTCCTCACCATAAGAACGATATCATCATCATAAAGAAGAAAATTGATGACTATACCAGTGGGAGTAGGGTTGACACAACCTGCTTCTTCCAAGTAATCTTCTATCTTGTCAATGCATATGCCAAAAAGGGTAGGGGACAAGGGACAACCTTACTTGACTCAAATACTGTAGTTATTCTCTTTCGGCCAACCCACATATTTAATCATTGATATATTATATGCACTAATAGTTTTTTTTTTTCCAAAAAATTTCACTTTATATATTAGAGAGAATATGAATGGATCGTCTTCAGAAAAACCATTATAGACTGAGGTAACAAGGATTTTCTAGCAAGCTTTTCACTCCTAAAAACCCAAAGACCCTCTCTGCAGAGGTCGTGAAATCAGCAGTCAGAAAAAAACAGATCATACATCATCCAGAGAAGGCTCAAAGGATGAGTAGTCCCACAGAAATGCAATACTAAGTAACCTAAAAGCAAACAGATCAGCCCACATAAAGCCTTGACAGCAATGAGAAAAAACACCAGAAAATTCAGAAGAGGTCAAGAGACAAGTGAGGCCCCTCATGCTCTTCGATGCACTGAAAATAGGTGAGCTTCTCGGATTCTCTGGTGAGTGCCAACTTGGAAATATTGTCTGCAACTTGATTTTCCTCTCTATAAACATGATCAAAGGATATCTTTTGGAAGGTGTTTATTAATCCAATGATATTATCCTTCCAACAATCCAATGAGAGAACCTGAAGTTGGCCTTTACTTTGAAGCCAATCTATGATGATCTTGGAATCGCCCATGATATGAATCATCTTTAAGGGAAGCCTATTTGCCAAAGTGAGCAGCGCCCAAGCACCAAGAAGTCTCGCTCTAGTGTTAGTGCCCGAGCCACAATTTAGAAACAATTTGTAACTGCATATCTCATTGATTATAATTACTCCTCCTGCTTCGTTGTTTAAACCTGAAGAGGCAGTCGCTCCATCGAACCATCCTGCCACACCTCCCAATTCTTCCCGAGTGAGATTTTTTCTTCGGGGATGTGTTTTCGGCGCATTTGTATTTTCTCTCTAAGACAAGAGTGATAGATGAGCCACCTTCAAAACCGAGGGAAATTTTTCTTCAAAAGTTACCTGGTTTTGTTCCCGCCAAATGTTCCAACATATCAGAGCTGGTAAAGTCTGAGCATTAGAATTTAAAACTTTCCAACGTTTGAAACAATCACTGATACTTGTACCAACCCAACTACCTGCAAAATTTATGGCCAATTTAATCTGCCTGCAGACCTCCATTGTGAAGTCACAATCCAAGAAAAGGTGTTGAGTGGTTTCAACATTTAGTTTGCATAAGAGACATATACCCGGTCCTCTGAAGCCTCTACACTATAAAATCTCCCAAGACGGAATTTTGTTCTCGGCAAGCAACCATGTAAACAAATTGATCTTCAGAGGGACATTCCATTTCCACATTGTCATGCAACAGCCGCCAAAATTGTTATTCCATTTCATTGTTGCAGTTGCCAAGTATACGTTCTTGACAGTAATCAAACCTGTAGAGTTACCCCCCGACCATTTGAGTATGTCCGGATTTGTTTGTAAAAAAACTCCATTGAGGATAAGCGTGCGACAGAAGAGACTCCATTCTTCTTGTAGTTTCCCTATCAATTCTAGATCAATACTGGAAAACCAATTCTGTGTGATTCTCCCCAATTGTGCTTCCTTCTGTGCCTGATATAAGAAAAAATTCCCTTTCCTGTTGATAGCAACATGCAATTCTTTCGATAGTAACGCTGCATCCCCCATGCCCAAAATGCGGTCTTTACCAATCACAATGGATTTTCCATCCCAAGGACTCCACATAATCCAATGCAATAGAAGGTGGATAGATTTAAGCAGGTATGTCCAGATCTGAGAGCCTCTTGCCTTATAGATGTCCACAGTATGCAGCCAACGACGAACAAAAACAAATAGAAAGTATTTTGCTTTTAATACTCGATGCCATAACCCATCCTCCATAATAGCCCTCCAAAGACTGTGAGTTGCCAAAGCTCTGCTGAAATCAATCAAATTGCGCAGTCCCCAGCCCCCAAGGCGGTTTGGTCGAGTGATCAACTGCCAATTGCTAAGGTGTATGCATTTCTTCTGCCGACATCCTGACCACAGATAGTTGTAGGTGATTTGGTGAAGTTTAATTTGTATTGAGGAAGGCAAGCTTGTCAAAGTCAACCAATAGACAAGTTGACTCTCAATAACAACTTTGATTAAGACCATGTGCCCCCCTAATGACAGCCACCGTGAGCTCCAATGAGTGATCCTTTTTCATATTTTTGAACTAGCCAAAGCCAGTCGGCCGCTTTGAGTCTATTGAATTTTAAATAAAATCCAAGGTAACGAAACCCCTCTGAAAGATCTCTATGATTATAAGGAAAAAAAGATTTCAGAGAGTCCAGCACCAAAGGAGCAACACCATGATGAAGAAAGGTAGTTTTGTGGGGGTTGATCCGAAGAACAGAAGCGTTACAAAAAAGCTTTAGAATCCTGTAGATTTCAATCCATTCTACAATAGCACTAATAGTTGATATATTATGTGCACTAATAGTTGATGTTTAAAGTTATATATACATAATGTTCTCTTTGCTTAAAGCTCGTTTGATTCTTCATTTTGAGTATCACAAATTATAAAATTCAAAAATTTGATGTCTTCAGTTATGTTATCTAAACTAATGCTTTGTGCATTAAGGGATGGAATTTGATGGATCAATTTGCTCGTCAAATACGGTGAAAAATTCCATGTAACCATCAACCTCCTTCCTTAAAACGAGCATAATTGGCATAATAGTAGTAGAAACCATCCAATTTGAGGGGCTTTTCCAGTTTGAAATTCCAACCATGTGTGCACTCATGCTTAGAGTTGTGTACACGTCTCCAATGATGTTATGTGCAGAGTGCACTAATGCTTAGAGTTGTGTACACATGCTTAAAGCACGTTTAATTCTTCGTTTGCAGTATTACAGATTCTAAAAGTCAAATTTGATTTCTCCAATTATGTTCTTTGCGCTCATGCTTAGAGTTGTGTACGTGTAATGCTTAAAGCACGTCTAATCTTCGTTTCGCGTATTGTTCTATGTGCTTAAAGCACGTCTGAATCTTCGTTTTGAGTATTAGAAATTATAAAATTCAAAATTTCATGTCTCCCGTAATGTTATGTATACTGCTTAGAGTTATGTACACGTCATGTTCTACGTGCTTCAAGCACGTTTGTTTCTTCATTTTGAGTATTACAGATTATAAAATTCAAATTTATTATTTTTTTTGTTTATATTAGATCTTATTGCAATGTCTTTAAAATGTATTTTCATTATTAATATTTTAAACCTTATTTTTACTTAAAAACATTATATTATTATAAACATTATTTTTACTTTCAAGTATTGTAGTAAACATTATTGTTAAGTTTTTCTTAATTTATTAATTATTATTATTATTATTATTATATTAAAACTAAACATTATTTTTACTTAAAAATAAATACAAATGTATATTATTCTAAACCTAATTTTTACTTAAAAATAAATACAAATGTATATTATTCTAAACATAATTTTTACTTTAAAGTATTGTAGAAAATATTAACTTTTATTATTATTATTATATTAAGATTTATTGTAATTTTTTAAATACATTTTCATTTTTAATATTTTAAATATTGTATTTGTTTAAACTATTCAATATAACACATACATCCACCATGTTGGGTTTAGTTAAGTTTCAAAAATGTGTTGGTGGGAAGCTAAGCTCATTAAATGCTCTTCATTTTATTCCATTTAAATAATTAATTGTTTTATTGATATAGTTGAAGATAAGACTCATAAATTCCATGAATTGTTTTATTGATATCGTGGAGGTTCAATACTCATAAATCCATTAATGTACCAATGCCACTAGCTTCCATGTGTTGTGCAAGTTGCATTCCTAATGTTCCTCCTCCATGTATTATGGTCATTGATTCCTTCTTTGTATGTGTTTGTTATTCTGTATCAACTGGTGTCTCGCTCTTTCTTATTGATCCTCTTTCTTATTGATCAAATGTATTTGTCATTAGTTAAACAAAGTTTTCTCTAGTGTTTGTAATCAATTTAAACTTGGTAGAGAACAAACAAGGAACCACTACACTAATTGGTACTTAGATATGTCACTGAGCATGTTAATCATTAGCCTCGCTAATTGGAGAAGAAGCGTGGATGATAATTTCTTTCCAGGTTGATAGTTCTCATTTCAATGGTTGTGCGATGGATTGCACTGGGGTTGAAGCTGAATAATAAGACAAGTCACATTATTTCAAAATGAAAAGGAAAATGCTTAGCCACATCTTTATTTGGATCTAGAATTGAGAAAGGGACATTGGTTGGTTTCTACAATGAAAGCCTCATGTGCATATATTATTATCTCTTCTATTTGGTGATCATGTCAATGAAAAGAGGAGAGTGGTCAAATTAAACATTGAAATATATGATCACCAATAGATTAAGGAATAATAGAATCATCATCCAAAAGCACATTTCAACATAAGGAAACTATGACTCATTTTTAAAAGATGTAGTGAAGACATCTTCTAATATGGAGCATTTGAATGCAACAATTACCCAAGCCTC